>CAUYQV010024511.1:0-19235 GCA_963574575.1 Galagoides demidoff | reverse complement strand
TGTCCTCCTCATGAAATATTCACCCAGGCCGATTTCTTCAAGTGTTTTCCCTCCACTTTCTTCTAGTATTTTTATGGTTTCATGTCTTAAGTTTAAGTCTTTAATCCAGTGAGAGTCTAACTTAGTTAATGGTGAAAGGTGTGGGTCCAGTAGAACCAACATTGTTAAAACGTCTGCACTATCCACAGTGGGATCTACAGATTCAATGCAATCTCCAATCTCTAATAAAATACCAAAATCAATTTTTTGCAGATCTAGAAAAAATAATTTCATGCTTTGTATGGAACCAGAAAAGACCCCAGCACAGCCAAACCAACTTTAATCAAAAAGAATAAATATAAAAGCATCAATTTATTAGACTTCAAGTTATACTACAAAGCTATAATAACAAAGCAGTGTGGTGCTAGCACAAGAACAGAGACACTTACCAATGAATCAGAACAGAGAACCCAGATATAAAACTATCCTCATATTGCCATCTGATATTTGGCAAAGCTGACAGAATAATGTACTGGGGAAAAGAATCCCTATTCAATAAATGGTTCTGGGAAAAATCAAGTAGTCACGTGTAGAAGACTGAAACAGTATATACCTCTCACTACTCACACAAATTAACTCACAATGGGTAACAACCCTAAACTTAAGACATAAAAGTATAAGAATTCTAGAAGAAAATGTTGTAAAAGTACTTGTATACATCAGTCTAGGCAAAGAATTTATGATAAAAACAATCACAGCAATAAAAATAAATAAATGGGACTTGATCAAATAGACTTCTGCACATCCAAGTAAACAATCCATTAAAATGGACAACCTCTAGAATGGGAGAAAACATTTGCATGTTATACATCTGATAAATGACTGATAACCAGAATCTACGAAGAACTCAAACAAATTAGCAAGAAAATAAACAACCCCATTAAAAAGTGCACAAAAGACGTGAATAGAAATTTTTCAAAAGAAGATAGACAAATGGCCAATAAACATATGAAGAAATGCTCAACATCTCTAATCATCTCAGGGAAATGCAAATCAAAACTACAATGAGATATCACTTAACCCCAATGAGAATGGCTTTTATCAAAAATTCCTCAAACAACAAAAGCTGGCATAGATGCAGAGAGGTAGGAATACTTGGACACTGGTGGGGGGACTGCAAACTAGTACAACCTCCATGAAAAGTATTATGGAGATGCATCAGAGAACTAAAAGACTTACCCATTTGATCCAGCAATCTTACTACTGGATATTTACTCAAAGGAAAAAGTGACATTTTATAAAAAGGACACCTGCACTCAAATGTTTGTAGCAGCACAATTCACAGTTGCAAAGTACCCATCAATACATGAGTAGATTAATAAAATGTGGTTTATGTAAACCATGGAGTATTATTCAGCCATAAAAAATAACAGGGAACTAATAATTTGTACATTAACCTGGTTGGAACTGGGTACCATTCTTCTAAGTGAAGTAGCACATGAATGGAAAAACAAACACCACACCTACTATCAATTTGGAACCAATATGTCAACATCTATGTGCTCATATGGAAATAACACTCACCCAAACTCAAGTAGGTGGGAGCAGGGAAGAGGAGATCAGTAAATTCACACCTAATGGGACAATGCACACTGTCTGGGTGATGGGCACACTTCTAACTTTGACTCAAAGGGTATAAATGCATTTATGTAAGCAAAAAAATTGAACGCCTGTAATATTCTGAAATAAAAATTTTTAAAATGTTTGTAAGAAAATAAATGGATAAATTAATGAAAAGTTCCCTGAAGCAAGATATACTACAGAGATAACCAGACATGTAAACAAAGAAGAAAGAATTTTTATAAATGCAATATGCTCTTTTAAAATGATTAACATAATGACTGGAACATAGTAAGTGCTTGGTAAATATTGGTGGTGGTGGTTATTATAGTTGCTTGAGAGCATCTTTCTCTCTTTCCACCATGTACTAGCTGTACCATTTCTGATACTCAATCTCTTTGAATGTTTCTTCATGTGTGAAATAGGCTTTTGTTTCCTTTACTGACCTCACAGTGTTGTTAGGAAGAAAATAATTTTTTGAAAGCATTTGTAAAGTGCATTAATGTACATAGTTACCATTCATTAAAAAAAAAGAAAGCATTTGTAAACACTATGCAAATGTGAGTAGCATTATTTTATTTATGGTACAAGTTACCTTTTAAAATATTATTTATAAATCCCTTTAAAACAATTTTGCATAACATTCAAAGGTTTTCTGTAAGAAGGTAGAGCTGGTACTCTCATTCACAAACTGCTTTCTACAAGTAAGGCTCATGGTCACTTTGGCAGCACATACGAGGTCAGACAATTAAGTCCAAGAACTCATCTTAGAAAAAGTGCTGTTTACCTCAATGCCGAACATCACTATGGTCACTTTCAAAATACTTCCCTCAACCTTCTGGTGACCACAGTGATACTCAGCAATGAGGTGGGTAGCACTTTTTCTAGGATGAGTTTGCCAACTTAATTGTCAGACTTTGTATCATGACTCAGATGGTCATTCCAGAAAGAGAGTTCCAATATTGCTTTGAAAGTGGGCTAGATGCTGGTGGCAGTGCAGAGCTTCCTGAGGGGGAGGACTTCCAAGGTGACCAAAGTGATATTTAGCAGTGAGTTACAGCACTTTTTCTAGGATGAGTTTGTGAATTTAATTGTCCAAACTTGCACACTAAAAAGTGCATATTTTTTAGTTTTTATGCATAGACGCTGTACTTTTAGGGAAGTTTGAAAGTTCCTGCTAGCCCACCAATCTGTCTTCTTCCAGGTATTGAACTTTCCTATCTTACCTAAATTTCTCAACTGATGTTCCTAGTTTGGTAGACAAGAAGAGTTTAACTTCTGATAGGTTCGTATTTTACTTGCAAAGGTAAGACAAACTAAGGAATTGAGAGGAGGGGACTGTCAACTAGCACACATTAAGTGATTAGATTATTCCAGTGTTAACCAAGAACATCCATTTTAGAAGTGTGAGATCAAAAGATGAGCACTTTCAGTGGAGGCCCAAAACGTGGCCGCCACCACCTAGGAATAAATAGCTCAACAAACTTTCATTTCACTTACGTCCAGAAGGTAGCTGCTTCCCACCAGATGGTGAATTCTTAGTTCATTTTTAACTACCTGCAAAATCAGAGCACATGGCTCCAACCTCATTTTATTTTAGAATTCACCTTTGATTTTGGACTAGGTTATTATAGTTTCTGATTTCTGTATAGGCCAGACACTTCTTAGAGGGCAAGAAGCCAAAGTCGTAAACAAACATGCAGGTGAACAAGTTTTCTTCTGTAAAATTTCACTCTCGATAATTCTGCTGTAAGTGTGGATTGATTTTTTGGTTTTAGGCCTATTTCCCTTCTCTACCTACATAATACCAATTACCTTCATTAACTAAAGAAATGAAAGCTGATTTTAAATTATTATAAAGAAAACATAATTTTGATGGCAATTGGAATTTCTATGTAGTGCATTCTGGAGTTATATAAATCCTCTAGATCATCTTATCAATTCTCATTTCCCAAATCTCTGTTAGTATTCAGGATTGAGAAGTCACAGCACAATTACTCTAGGCCTCCAAGACAATAGGGATATGATTTTTCAGTAATGCGGAGTCATCAGAGAGCTCAGCCAGTGCTCTAATCAAACACAGCAGGACCTCAAATAACATCATCTCCTTCAATGTGGTTTTGGTGTAATGCTGTTGAGAAAAAAATGGGTTCTGGGCTACAGCCATGGTCTGCATGGAGTTTGCATGTGCTCCCATGTCTGGGAGTGTTTCCTCAGACATCCCAAGGATGGGCCTGCCCAGGAGAAGAGTGTCTATCAGGGGTGCTCAACCTTTTTTGTTTTCTGCCACACTTGGAAGAATAAGAGTCACCTTGGGCCACACATTAAATACACAAACACTAATGAAAGCTGAGGGAAGAAAAAGGTCTGTGCATACTTTTCACGGTATCTGACACCACAGATAAGCAAAACAGTCCTCAAATAATCTGCATGCAGCTCCGGGCCACAGGTTGGACACCCTGGGGACAGTCCTGGCACGTGTGCGTACGGGTGCCTGTGAGTGCACCCTGCCTCCCCAGTGCTTCTTCCCACCTTGTGCCCTGGGCTGCCCGAATAGGTTCCACCCACCCTTGACCCTAAACTGGAATAATTGGATAAATAATTCTCTTGGTTTTTATTCATTAATATTTCATAAATGAATGTATAACTCACTGTATTTCAATGTTTAGCATTAGAAATATTTTCATCTTTATTTATTTAGAAGTTCAGTGGTACTTTTGTGATCAGAAATATGCCCTTAACAACTTAATTTTTATTTATATCAATTAGCTTATGGTAAAATTTGTTTCCTTATACATCATTTTGCTTAAAGTTGTAATTCCCAAGAACCCATCAATGTTGTTAAGTGAGAACTTACTGTATTTTGGATTTGTCTGAACTTATGACCATATACAGCCTCTTTAAAATTAGGGCAAACATCTTGCAGAAGCATGCTGTTTGTAGAAAGAAGATGGGACCAGCAGAAGGATCAGGATCTGGGAAAATATCACTACTGGGAAAATAATTAAATAATTTATAACAACCCTAGAGTGGACTGTTTTGTCTGCTTTTTGGATGCAGTTTAGCAAATGATATTTTGAAGACAGTGATGTACTACTTTACCATCAACTATAAATTCATCTCAGCTGTTTTCATCTTTACTTCCCTAGTTGAACTGACTATTGTGTTGAGTACAATAAATAGGCAATGATGGAAAAGTGGGGTGTGTGTGTGTGTGTGTGTATACAAAAGGTGCCAAAAAATGTATACACATTTTAAGAAAGGAAAAAAAAAGAAAATGTATTTAAACTGCAATATTAAATACACACTGACAATGGAAGATGAATCCAAGTCACGTTTGACTCCTGAAATTGTAACAGGTGTTCAAATGATCACTATCAGTGTCCAGCACTGCTGAACTGCTGCTTGAGCAGGGTTGACCAAAGCATCACTTGCATTGCTATGTGTGCTGCTTCTTCCTGAAGTACCACCAGTGTAGCTGGCCCTCTATGGTACACCGTATCTTTTATGTTCCCCCATAGGTAGATGTTAAGGGGTTTTAAGTCAGCAGAATGTGGGGGAAACTCAACCGCACCTCTTGGTCCTATCCATTTGCCTGGCAAATTCTCATCAAGATAAGCTTTCACATCTAGGTGAAGTGTGGCAGGGGTGCCACCTTGTTGGAAGTAAAATCAATCATTCCCCCAAAGTGCATGAATTGGAAGTAAAATGGATGTGCATAGCATGTCTAGACACGCTTGACCAGTAACAGTACCCTCAACACAGAATGGTCCACTTGGTCTCCTTAACGACAGTCCACACCAGACACGGAGGACTCATACATTGACTTCTTCTCCCGCATGAGTGTGTGCATCCATTAGGCCTGCTGGCGGCGCTGCTGAGTACTCACACCTCCATGTCATTGTACTTCCATAACGTTCTCTCGGGTTTCAAATACCACTTCAGAATGGTCTTGCTGTCCTTGACAAACAGCTGCACTCTGCCATTTCCTTTGCCCCTTCTCCCTGTGGCTGAGCAACGTAGCACTCATTTGATTAATGCTGTCTTTTGAGTGAATGTCATACTGTGTGCACATTGCTAAGTGATTCAATTCAACTTTAAAAAATAATACATAGTGACATCTCTTAAAATGAGTATACGTTTTCTGGCACCTCCAGCATATATGAAATTAGTTTCAAAGAAATAATAAAAATATTTATAGTACAGTTACATGTAATAATAATCTCTCTCAGCTTCATGTGAACTGTTTTGTTGCTGTGCACTTTTATAGCATAAAGCATTATAGCAATACCTATAAAAACGTGAAATTGGAAGGAATGTTTGAGAATAACTAGTCCAACATCATAATTTTACATATGAGGAAACTGAAGTTTATAGTTGTATTTCTTGATTTGATAATTTTATGCTTCATTTATTGACTTCCTGATATAGAAAATAAATATTTATTTAGTTCTTTGTAGTTTTTCTTGTCCTGTTGTCCTTCTGTAGAGTTGTATCACCAGTTTTTGCTAAACTAATTTAATCTTTGTTTTCATTATTAACGTAAGAATATTGTTTCCTGGAAAGCTAAGCTAAATCTATGTCATACACCTTTTCTTACATACATACTCTTTTTCCTTAGATTAATAATTGGCTGGTTCATTTATTGGTTCATTTTCTATGTATCAACTCTTAATTTTTTACATGCTCACTTTATCTGTTATATGACTACTAATTAATTTTCAAATATTCAAATCTGAGATATTCTGCCCATCTCATTTGGATACCGATCTCCTCATCTGTCATCCTCTTGCTCTGATCTGGTTGTTTTCTGAGGTTGGCTATACAGCTGGAATTATGAAAATTAAGATGGTCCTTGACCACTCCCTCTCACTCTATATCCAGTCTGCAGCCAAAGATGCTGCCTCTAGCCCCACAATGTATCCAGAATCTTGCCTTCCTCTGCCACCATTCCCTCTAAGCCACCATCATTGCTCATTTTAACCACTGAAATAACTGCCTTAATTCTTTAGCCCATTTTCTCTTTCAGCCTGTACTCCACACTATAGTCTTTAAAAACATAGTTTAAACCATCTTCTATATTTATAGTTCAGTGTAAGTGAAGAAAGGAACTATATTCCCAAACGTTCATTTCCTTTTCTAAGTGTGTATGTGGGGAGTGGGGCAGTGTGGGGGTTGGTAGTGGTAGCAGATTTTGGGTATGGAAATTCCATATACCTTCTCTCCAACAGCCCTGTAGTAGGTCAGTGTTATGGAAAACAGACAAAGAGTCAAACATTTATGCAATGAGTAATTACTGTGCACTGTGGGGCTATAGAATTCTTACCTGTGAAAATTTGCAAACTTTTGTAGGAGCTAAGATATGTATGCAGATCACACTGAAAGAACAAAACAAGATTTTATTATGTGTAGAAACTAGCATTATAGGCTCCTTAGAAATTCAGAGAGAGAGAATGTGCCATTTTGGTTGACAAATCAAGAGCACTCTATAGAGAAGGCAGGATTTGAGTTCAAATTTAAAATAGAGGTGATATTTTCACTTTCAGAGACAGGATAGAGAATTTTAGACTGAGATAACAGTAACAGTAAAGGTATGGAGAAGGTAAATTGTTTTACTCAGGGTTCTCTGGAGAAACAGGACCAGTAGAATAGAGATAGACAGATAGATAGGAAGGAATTTATTATGGGGATTAGCATAGTTAGTTATCATTATGTGATTTTGGAGTCTGGACAGTTCTGCAGTGTGCTGCCTGCAAGCTGGAGAACCAGGGAAGGCAGCAGCATAGCTCAGTCCAAGTCTGAATGCTTGAGAACCTGGGAGACTGTGGAGCTGGTGTAAGTCCTGGAATCCAAAGGCCAGAGGAACTGGAGTTCTGACGTCCAAGGGCAGGAGAAGATGCCTGTCCCTGCTGCAGGAACAAGAGCATGGATTAGCTTTCCTTTGCCTTTCTTTCTGTCCAAGCACTCAACCAGTTAGATGGTGTCCACCCACACAGGGTGAGGCTGGCTCTTCCTCATTCAGTCTATTGATTCAAATGCCGATTTCTTCCAGAAACACCCGACCAACATGTGCAGAAATAATGCTTTACCAGCTGAGTATTCCTCAACCCAGTCAAGTTGGCATCCAAAATTAATAATCACAGAAGTATACAGTCAATTTAAAGAGAATATGAACTAGGACGATTTGATATGTTGAATTTGTGCTGGAAGGTAGCTGAAAAATAAGATTAAAAGAACAGACAGGTTTTGTTAATGTTGACTGTGTAGTTGATTGGTTGCCTTCTTCATATTTAATTAAGCTTTTATATATAATTGGCAATAATGACAGCTCTCAGCTAACTCCAGGATAGATTTATTATTATCTCCATCTATTGATGAGAAAATTTGAGGTACAAGGAGATCAAATAATTTGCCTAAGGTCAAAAGACTACAAGGTGGTGTAGCCAGTATTGGAATCTGGGTCATCTTATTCTCTCTGCGCTCGGAGTGCTCTGCCTATGCTGGCATTACTCACTTATTATATTTGTTGCAAATATCTTCTACATTTTAAATTCATCATTTAAATTTGTATATGGTCTTTTTCACTATACAGATATTGAAAATTTTACATGGGCATAATTTCAATATTTTTATTAATTTTAGTCAAGTTTTATTTCATAAGGAAGGCTTTTACAAGTAGGACTAAATTTGATCCAGCACTATCACTACTGGATATTTACCCAAGGGGTAAAAAAGACATTTTATAAAAAGACGTTTACGCAAATGTTTATAGCAGCGCCATTCACAATTACTAAGATGTGGAAACAACCCAAGTGCCCATCAATACCTGAGTGGATTAATAAAATGTGGTGAATGAATACCTTTTGTAACAACCTGGGTGGAACTAGAGACCATTCTCAGTATATTCTCACTCTTAAATTGGAACAAATCAATCAGCACTATGTGCAAATATATATAAATAAATATAAATATAAATAAAACTCAGTGGAAATCAAGCAGGTAGGGGAAGGAGGGGATGAGTAAAACCACATCTAAGGGGTACAGTGCATACCATCTCGGGGGGTCATACAGCTTTGACTCAAAGCAAATCATATAGCCAAAACATTTGTACCCTTTTAATAGTCTGAAATTAAAAAAAAAACATAAATTAAAAAAGCCTTAATATGAAGGATGATAAAAATATTTCCAACTATACCTTCTTTTGAATTATTATACTTTTATTTTTAACTTCATGATAATTGTTAGTCTTTTATTATGTTTATCTATAGTTTGAGGTAGGAGCCTAATTTCACTTTTCCTCCACATGGCTAGTCAATTATCCTCAAAATATATCCTTTCCTACTTATTCCACCTTGATATGTGGTAGATGTTCTGAAATTTGCCATGTTGCTGGACATTGTACCAATTAGTGTTTCATTCTGGTTAAAAAGAACTTTTTATAAAATACAACTCTGGAAGGGATGCCAGTTAGAAATATTATACAGTAAATTAGATAATATTGGGTCAGTTAGATACACAATTGAGATAAATGTAGCTAAATGCAGTAATTTTGGCTCTGGAGGTCAAATCTTTTGGGGGAGGAAGATCTTAAAAAAAAAAAAGAAAAGAAATGTTAATTTTAAATGTAGGAAAAACTATTTCCTTCATCATAGTGTTGCTTCTGACAGGCAAAGCTCTCACATTTATAAAAGATTACAATTATTGAAGTACATCTGGCACCAACTGAAATAATGAGGACTTGTAATCTGACTTTTTAATAAGCAAATATCTTCAATTTTTCTGATATTTTCCAATAACAAAGACATAGAGAAATGGCCATAATGATAAATGAGAATCCATTCTCTGGAAATGTGAAACTAAGATGGATTGGGGCGGGGAATATCAAATCTTTTTATTTCCTCTAGGACAACACTATGTAGCTTTATTAGTGGTGTTTTTGTACAGAGAATCAGGAATGCATCTGAAATATTGAATAATCTCTCCCCATTTCACTATGTGCATGCTCTGAACAATTAATGTCCTTACTTGCCTTCACAAAGGTTCAGTGTGATCTAACACAGATTCAACCATCTGTCTGTGTTTTCTTTCATTTGCAACATTTGTTCTTCCTGCTGATCTGACTGCTTCTTTTCTCTGCTTTCTGATTCAGATAGAGCAAGTTGTCCCAGAAATGTACTTGTTAGCCAAAAGCAAGTCTCTTGGACTACAGAAATATAAAGTATTCTCCTATTATATTCATCCATACAGTAACATTTAAAATTCTTTTTTCTTAAAGTATATTGCCTGGAAAGCATACCAGATTCTTACTAACAGAAGCTTTTCATCCTGTTGGTAAAATCAAATGTATGTAAACCTGAAATCATGCTCAGAAAAAATAAATGGTCCTGAAGACCCTTAATGTCCTGTTTCAGTAAAGTTCCAACACTTCTCAGGAAGTGCATTTCAGTACATCTTACTGGAATTAGACTTGCCTTCCTCCTGAAGTACATTCTTTCTGTGTTCTGTCAGTGAAGGTCTTTTGGTGACTAAGTCTCTCAGTTTGGGATTTGGGGGGAAGGGTTAGTATTATTATTTCCTTTTCTTTGTCAGAAGATCTTTCAATTATGTTATTTCACTATCTTCTGACTCCCTTTGGTTTTTTTTGGATTGTGTGTTTTGAGAAATGGGTATCTTGCTATGTTTCCCAGCCTTAACTTGAATTTCTTCTCAGCTCAAGCAGTCTTCCTAACTCAGTCTCCTAAGTACTGAGACTACATTCTATACCTGGCCCATTGTTATTAAGAAATTAGCTGTCAGTTGTGTCTTCCTTGTGGGTACCCAGCCTTATCTTTCTACTTTCTATTAAGATTTCCTCCTTGTCTTTTGTTCTGCAGCTTCATTCTACAGGGTGTTCCAAAAGTCACCCTAAAGTCACCACGCATAGGAAAAATGGGAAATTGTGGCTAAATGTACCTTTATGTACAAAATATTCATTACAAAATTTTAAAAAATATGTACAAAATATTCTCTACATATTGGCCACCTCTTTCTACACAACATGAGTTCTTCTCTCCCATTCATGGTGTTGGTGTTCACATTCCAGGATATGTGCTATTACGTGAGCTTGTTAATTTTTTCTATGTGCATAGACTTTTGGGATACCTTGTAGTTGGCCAAGAATTTGATGAATTCAAAATTTTCATATCTCCCTGACTCAATCTTGTCTTTAGTAAATTTCTCTTAGTTTATTTTAGGCTCATTCAATGATTCAAAATGGATTAACTTTAATTTTATAGGAATTTTTAGATGTTCTATGGAAGGAAGGTTTTAGAATTGCTCCACCATCTTGTTACACTGATGACATTTTTATATCTTTTTCACTTTTTGAAGATAATTTCACTGGATTTAGAATTTTGTGTTGATTTTTATTTCTTTCAACACCTTAATTATTTCACCCTACTCTCTTCTTGCTTATATGTTTTCTAATGGGAAGTCTGCTATAAATTTTGTGTTTTCCTGTACACACAAGGTGGCTTATTCCTCTAGCTTTTTATAAGATTTCCCTCTTTGCCTTTGGTTTTCTGAAATTTGAATATTAAATGCGCAGATGTGGCTATTTTTGGTTTTGTATTTATACTGCTTGATATTCTGTGAGCTTCCCAGATCTGTAGTTTAGTGTCCACCATTAATTTAGGAAAGTTATTGGCTATTAGTACTTCAAATATTTCTCCTGCTGTGTTTTATTTTTCTTCTTCTGGCAATATAATTATACATCTTATATCTTCTGCTATTGGTCCATAGTTGTCATATGTTCTGTTCTGTTTGTTTTTTGAGATAAGATCTTTCCATATTGCTCTGGTTGGTCTGGAATTCCTGGCCTCAAGTGATCTTCCCACCTCAGCTTCCTATGTTCTGTCTTTTTTCATTATTTTTACTCTTTGCATCTCAGATTGGAAAGTTTCTATAGGACTATCTACAAGACCATTGTTTCTTTCTTCAGTTAAGTCTACTGATAAGTTTGTTAATGGTATTCATCATTCCTGCTGATCTAATTTTATTTCTAGCATTTCCTTTTTATTTTTCTGCTTATATTGTCAATAGATCTTGTATTTTTCTACGTTTTCCACTAGGGTCTTTTACTTATATTTTAAGTTCCCTATATTCCTAGCACCTGTGACATATCTGAGTCTGGTTTTCATGGTTGCTTTATCTTTTTAGACTGTTTTTACCTTGCTATCTAGTATGCTTTGTCATTTTATGTTAAAATCTAGACTCGTATTAAGAATGGGGCAAATAGGCCCTTAGTGAGAGGATGTATGTTAATCTGTCTAGGAGATGTGTTGGTTAATGTCTGTTGTAGTTAGAGGTAATACAGACTTCACATTTCTCTGTTGTTCTTGGACCTTATTTTGTCTCCAGTACCTTTAATATGTACTGCTCTTCAAAGGGAGTCTAATTCTTGCAGCTCTTTTAGCTATAATATGTGACCTGCTGGCATGGTGGTAGGATGAGTGGTAGGAGAAAAAAAATACATTATAATCTTCTGGTTGAGTCTTATTTTTTTTAGTCAACTGAGCCTTGAGTCTGTGACATTCACAAATGTTTCTCTTCTTTCTTCACTGGGGTAGCTTTTGTGCCCTACTCCCTTTTCTCTAGCTGCAAAGTCCTCAATCTTTTTCCTCAGCCTTGTCCCCCATTGACTGTGGTCTTCCTTCCTCACAATTTATGCAAGATAGGAAGACAGAATAGGGTGAAAGTAGACAGGAATTCCCTTTCCTCACCTGGGATAAGTTATCAGAATTATGCTCTTGCAAAGAACTTTCCTTAGAGAATGATCTGTGTGTCATTTGTGATGGTTACACTTCTCCTCTCCCTGCCAGAACCAAGAGTGAATCTCTCGGGATCCTCACGATGACAACTTATTAAGATGTCTGGAAAGACTGTGAGAGTGTGGGTGTCCTGTAAGACTGTAGCATTCAGGAGTTTCTCACTTTCACATTAGTTTAAACTCAGCATTTAGCAATTATCAAAACAGGGGTTGTTAAGAGTTCCTAACAGCTTATGTCTCCAGTGGCTGCTTCTCCAATTAAGCAGATATCAGCTGCTTTACATTTCTCTAGGAGCATCTATGTCTCCAGGTTTCAGGATGGAGATTTGCTCCAAATTATTAGTATTCTGATGGATCTGAGAAAAGTCATTGATTTTTAGTTTCTCCAGGTTGTGCTTGTTGTAAGCAGGTTAGTCACAACTTAAAAGCTCTTGAAATGAACTAAAACTAGAAGTCTCACTACTGACTTTCAAATTTTCTTTATGGTTTGGATTCTTCATTTGCAAACAAAAGAAATGAAGTCTGGCTAACTCTATGTCAGAAAGATAGTGAGAACAGAGGCAGTTCTGAACATCAATAAATAGGAACTTTAGGAATTTTTTTTTCTTTTTTTGAGACAGAGCCTCAAGCTATTCCCCTGGGCAGAGTGCCATGGCATCACAGCTCACAGCAACCTCCAACTCTTGGGCTCAAGCGAGTCTCTTGCCTCCGCCTCCCAAGTAGCTGGGACCACAGGCACCTGCCACAACACCTGGCCATTTTTTGGCTGCAGCCATCATTGTCGTTTGGTGGGCCAGGCTGGGGATTCGAACCTGCCACCCTAGGTGTACGTGGCTGGCGCCTTAGCCGATTGAGCCACAGGCGCCGAGCCAGGAAAGTTTTATCAACAAAAATTTTAGTTAAGATTCCCCACTGCGATGAATAAATTTCAATTATTTTCATTATCTTTATTAGTCTACTCAAGATTCAAACTTCAGGAATTCTAGAGAGAAGGTGTTACGATGGCAGCAGAGTTTTTGTATATTCCCAAATCTGTAAATAAAATTAGAGTGAGAAGCTTGATAGCAAATCATCTGGAGATCATATATAGCAGAAGTAGATTATAAAATGTTCTCACAAACTCTAAAATATGAATACCTGCAGGCCCATGGTTATCACTGTCTTTGTGGAAGACATCTGTAAAAGATGACAATTATTTTTGTAAGGAAGGAATTATCTTTGGGATCAGTAAACTGAAGGGGTTTCTGAATGTTTTTTCTTAATGTGGATGTTAATTACAAGAGTGTTTGCCTTATAATAATTCACTAAGCCATACATTTGTCTTGTGCGGTTTTCTTTATCTGTTTCTTATTTGAAAATAAAAAGACTACAAAATTTGAAAGATCATATGCCAGGAAAAGATTTCATCTGGCCCAGTTTGGCTATATGGATGCCCATTGGTTAGGAGGATGTCAGTCACACCTCTTTGTGTTCATAGGGTTAGAAGTTATTGCCCCAAAGGAAATAGAATGCAGTTGGATGGGGAAATGAATGCTAGGCAGAATGTATTCTAGAATGTCTGACCAATAGGATTCCTATGATAATGCAACTTTCTTGCAGATATGAAATAGCCCTGATGTGTTATATATCAAATCTATCCTTGTAAGCAGCAAATCAATTATTCAGGCATGACTAGTCATAAGAAAGTTCTAAAATTTATCCAGCTAGGGAACGAATACATTTCAAAAGATGGTTTTACAAACAAGAATGGTTTTATAAACATTAATGTGGAGCTCATTAAAGACAACACCTAAATAATATTTATAATGGACAAATATATAATGTTTTTAAAGATTAAATACTTCTTGGTACCTTCTACTTACAAATAAAACATTTTTAAACTAAATATATATGAGCTTTTTGTATTATTTTGAAACCATCACCTAAGATCTACACTATTCTAACATTAAGATGGATAATTAGCTCAAAAATTCTTCCTTATCACATATTGTGTATTAGTATTTTGAGCAGGAATGTTCAAAACAGATTAGAGCCATAACTCCTGATTCTTAGTTACTCTAACGATATAAACCAGTTGTAATCTCCCCTACAATCTAGAGACTGCACTTGAAATCCTAAGTAAATTGGAATTTAAAACTACAAATTCACTCCACAATGAAAAAGAAAAAATTCAAATATAATCATATAATCACAGTAAGCTTTTTTTGCTGCTGCTCCTTAGGGAGCTTGGGTATAAGTCACACCCTGCAAACAAGACTATCCCCAAAGGAATAAAAAGTGCAGGCATTGCTGAAATTAATTTAGAAAGAATAAAACACTAAGAAAGTACCAAGTAATTATTTCAGATGCTGAAGTGTCAGGTCTTTATTAGACCACTGTGTTTGGGCTCCATTTCTTAAAAAAGGGGAACATTGCCCATATCACAAAGTCCTAATGCTACACATGCAGGTGTGGATGTGGAGAGAGGGAAACATTTCTACATTGCTGGTGGGACTGAAAAGTAATACAACCTTTTTGGAAGGAAGAATCCTCAAAGAACTCAAATTAGACCTCCCATTTGATCAGCAATCCCATTACTGGGCATCTACCCAGAAGAAAAAAAATCATTTTATCATAAGGATATTTGCATTAGACTGTTTATCATGGCTCAATTTATAATCGCCAAAATGTGGAAATAGCCTAAATGCCCACCAACCCAGGAATGGATTCATAAACTGTGGTATATGTGTACCATGGAATACTATTCAGCAATAAAAAAGATAGAGATGTCACATCTTTTGTATTAACCTGGATTGAGTTGGAACATATTCTTCTTAGTGAAGCATCACATGAATAGAGAAGGAAGAATCCAATGTACTCAATTCTAATATGAAGGCAGTAGATGATCTAATACAAGGTAGAGGTAGGGGAATTAGGGCATGGGGTGAGGGAGTGGAATTTTGGGTCATGGGGCATGGCACACCTCCTTGGGGTAGGACATAATTATAAGAGGGTCTTTACCTAACAAATGCAATCTGTGTAATCTAATATTTTTGTCCTCAATGAATACCAAACAATAAAAAAGGGGGGGAACATTTGTAGAACAATTAAAGTAATATTAATTTGAGTGGTTGCTCCTTAAGAAATTGCTCAGGGAAACCTAAGGATATAGCAGGATGAACATATAAATCTAAATCTTTAAATAGAGGTAAAAGTTACCTTTAAACAAGTGAGGGTTCAATTCACAACTACTAACTTAAGCACAACTAACACTGAATTGAGTTTAGAGACAAGTTGTTCAATCTTTTTTCCAAGATATTCCAAGTGATATAGAAAAAAGGCAGATAATTTCTCAAGGTCTTTTCCATGTCTGTGATGTTCTCAAGGGCCACATTCTATAGCATGCTAAATGGTTCAGGTCTCATTGCTTCTTTTCAGACCTTACCTTTCAAATGGCTGAATCTCTTTTTTCTGACAACTGATAAATATTTTTTATGCATAGCTCTTTGATTTTCTCCTTTCTTCCCCTTTGAAATAATTTGGAGTCAGAATAGGGGCAGTCATCATCTCTGATACTTTCAAAATGTCAATATTGATTGAACAAAGGAAACCAAGTATTGACATCTGCTACATTAACTAAGGAAGATGGCTGAGTACTGTTGAGATTTTTAAAACTGAGAGACCATTAGGCTGTGACAGCTCCAGTGCCTTGAGCTCCTACGCAAGCAAATCTCAGCCCAATTCAATGTGAATGGTAAAATAACGTTTCAGCTTAGCCAGTTGGAAACTACAGACTAACCTCTAGCTGGAGATTTTACTAGTCAGAAACTGCCAAATGACCTCTAACTAGGGATTTTCCACTTTAGCTACTGAGTATATCGTCTTTGCCTCGCCTTTGTGAAGTCCTTATAAAAAGCATTTCCCTTCTACCTCATAGCAGAGCGTCAAACTGCTTCTGCTCTGGTGCTGCTCACTTCATGAATTGCTATTGACTTAAATAAGCTCTTCAAAATTTTAATTTGCTTATATTTATCTTTCAACAGTTCAAAATATTACACACTCCTTACTGCTGCTGGTCTTTCATTGCTATTGCCTGATTAACTGCAGATGGCATCCTTGAGAGGTTCTCACAGTATTTACAATATGTACTTGTTTATTAAATAGTTATCAACTATTCAAATGGCCAATATGCATGTGAAAAGATGCACAATATACTATCTGTTAGTAAAATGAAAATTAAAACCACAAGGAGACAGTACTTCACACATAAAAAGGACAGAAACTAGCAAGTGTTGGTGGAGACATGGAGAAAACAGAAGTCTCATTCATTATTGGTGGGGTTGTAAAATCTTGCAGCCACTTTGCAAAAGTGTTACCATAGGACCCAGAGATTATAAGAGAATTGGAAATATATGCCCATACTAAAAGTCATACATGATTGTTCATAATAGCATTTTCATTACAGTCAAAAAGAAGAAACAATATAAATGTTTTACTGTCTGATGAATAAATAGAAATGCTATATATTCATTTAATGGAATATTCAGCCATAAAAGGAATGCGGTACTGATATATGCAACAACATAGATAAACCTTGAAGCTGTGAAGGACTCCAGACAAGAAAAGGCCACATATTGTGTGAGTCCATGTAAATTGCCAAGAATAGCAAATTCACAGAGACAGAGTTATGGTTTCCATGGGATAAGGAAGAAGAGAAGACAGAAAGACATTGCTAGTGAGGAGTGAAGAGTTTCTTTCTGAGGTGACAAGTATGTTACAACATCATACAGAGGTAGTTGTTACACAACTCTGTGGATATACTAAAAATGATTCATGTACTTTTAAAGGGTGAATTTAATAATATGTGAATTATTTCTCAATAAAGATGTTATAAAAATATTTGTTGACTGCTTATTCTGTGCTAGAAACTCTTCTAAGTTCTGGCAATAATGTAGGGAAGACCTTGAAGACCTTGTTCTCAAAAAATTTACAACAAAGATATGTATTTGCTGACTCTAAGTTTATGTTCCTGATAGACTGTACATATATTGGGAGGCTTAGGACTTTTTGTCAAGGGAAAATTTGGCATAATAATCTTCCCTGTACCTCACTCTGTAGCCTTTTCTACTAAGAAAATATAAAGGAAATGTTGAAGCAAAAGAAGAGAATGAGAGAATTTCAAGAAGTGAGAGGGAACAAAATAATCAGATGCTATAGAGGGGTCAAGAAACATAAAGATCTTCTGCAGGAAACACACCACACCTCATGTCAAAAGACAAATTAAAACTCAGAGTTAAGGATTGGAAGACAATTTTTCAGGCAAACGGAATTCAGAAGAAAGGAGGGGTTGCAATCTTATGTTCATATACATGTGGATTTAAAGCAACTAAAGTCAAAAAAGACAATGATGGTCACTTCATATTGGTTAAGGGACAAAAATAAAACAAGAAGACATTTCAATTTTAAATATTTATGGACCCAATTTAAATGTTCCCAGATTCTTGAAACACACCTTGCTTAGTCTGAGCAATATGATATCCTATAACACCATAATAACAGGGGACTTCTCAGAGCTGGACAGATCCTCTAAATAGAAATTAAACAAAGATATTAGAGATTTAAATGAGACCCCAGAACAAGTGTCCTTGATAGACGTATATAGAACACTCCATCCCGAAGATAAAGAATATACATTCTTCTCATCATCCCATGGAACATTCTCCAAAATTGATCATATCCTAGGACACAAAACAAACCTCAACAGAATCAAAAAAATTGAAATTCTACCTTGCATCTTCTCAGACCACAAGGGACTAAAAGTGGAACTCAACTCCAACAAAAATGCTCAACTTCACACAAAGGCATGGAAGTTAAACAACCTTATGCTGAATGACAGTTGGGTGCAGGAAGAAATACAAAAGGAAATCATTAACTTCCTTGCATATAACAACAATGAAGGCACAAGTTACCAAAACCTATGGGATATGGTAAAAGCAGTCCTGAGAGGAAAATTTATCGCTTTAGAAGCCTACATTTGAAAAACAGGAGAGTGCATCAACAAACTCACAAGCCATCTGATGGAATTGGAAAAAGAACAATCTAAGCCTAAACCCAGCAGAAGAAAAGAAATATCCAAAATTAAATCAGAGATCCATGAAACTGAAAACAAAAGAATCATTCAGAAACAAGGCGTTGGTTTTTTGAAAAAATAAATAAAATAGATAAACCTTTGGCCAGACTAACTAGAAATAAAAAGGTAAAATCTCTAGTAACCTCAATAAGAAATGATAAAGGGAAAATAATGATGCCACAGAGATACAAGAGATTATCTCTGAATACTACCAGAAACTTTATGCCTAGAAATTTGACAACGTGAAGGAAATGGATCAATATTTGGAATCACACCCTCTCCCTAGACTTAGCCCAAATAAAATAGATCTCCTGAACAGACCAGTTTCAAGCACTGAGATTAAAGAAACAATAAAAAATCTTCCAACAAAAAAATGCCCTGGTCTGGATGGCTTCACACCAGAATTATATCAAACCTTCAAAGAAGAGCTTATTCCTATAATGTAGAAATTATTCCAAAAAATTGAGGAGGAAGGAATCTTCCCCAACACATTCTATGAAACAAACATCATCCTAATACCAAAACTAGGAAAAGATCCAACTAAAAAGAAGAATTTCAGACCAATTTCACTAATGAATGTAGATGCAAAAATTCTCAACAGAATGTTAGCCAATAGATAACAGCTTATTATCAAAAAAGTCATACATCATGATCAAGTAGGTTTCATCCCAGGGATGCAAGGCTGGTTTAATATATGCAAGTCTGTAAACATTATTCACC
>CAUYQV010024510.1:0-41891 GCA_963574575.1 Galagoides demidoff | reverse complement strand
AGCTACTTGGGAGGCTGAGGCAAGAGAACTGCCTATGTCCAGGAGTTGGAGGTTGCTGTGAGCCATGTGACGCCAGGGCACTCTACTGAGGGTGATAAAGTGAGACTTTGTCTCTATAAAAAAAGAAAAAGAAATCATCTTACAGTGTTACCCATAGCTCAGTGGATAGGGCGCCAGCCATATACAGGCTGGCAGGTTCGAACCCAGGCTGGGGCCAGCTAAACAACAATGACAACAGCAACAAAAAAATAGCCAGGGCTCGGCGCCTGTGGCTCAATCGGCTAAGGCGCCAGCCACATACACCTAAGGTGGCGGGTTCGAATCCCCAGCCTGGGCCCACCAAACAACAATGATGGCTGCAACCAAAAAATGGCTGGGCGCTGTGGCGGGCGCCTGTGGTCCCAGCTACTTGGGAGGCGGAGACAGGAGACTCGGCTTGAGCCCAAGAGTTGGAGGTTGCTATGAGCTGTGATGCCATGGCACTCTACCCAGGGGGATAGCTTGAGGCTCCGTCTCAAAAAAAAAAAAAATATGTGGTATTGGCAACCCATTTTAAGAGGAATGAGGTTCGTTGTACTACTTTCCTGAATTAGGAGGTGAATGATGAATTACATTTGGATTTGTTTGGATTATATTTTAACAGAGTACTTGGCATGACTCAACTACAGGAAACAGTTATCCATAATATTCTAATCTCACTCCTAAACCCACTCCCACTGCAGGAAACAGATGGAGGGGTAAAGAGATACAGAGACCTGGAACTAGTAGACAAAGAAGGAAAGTCACACAGCAAATAGGAGACAGAGACACAAAAAAGATGCTTCAGGTTTGCTGTATCTCTGTGACCCTGCAGTGGGCATTACGGCTATCCACAAATAATCCTTCTTTTCTCTCCTTCCAGACAATGAGAAGTCTGCACTTGCCCCCTCCCCTTAGTAGTTAGGCATAGTCATCTGGCTAATGAATGTGAGTGGAGGTGATATGTCATATCCAGGTAAAAGCTTTAAGAATCATTGCATGCTCTGCCATTTTTCCTCTTCCACCTGGCAACACTCCAGATAAAGGTTGTTCCTTCAGCCTGGGGCAAAGAATGATGTGAAGCAGAGCTCTTAGCTGACCCTCATTGGAGAGACAACTTTATAGCATCTAGGCCATAGAGATTCCGGACTTGTTTGTTGTTACTGCAGCATAGCCCAGTCTACCCTGACTGATAGATTTCCCAGTTCCCTGTAGAGACTGAAATGTGGAGGTCTCAAAAAAGTGGAAGAATCAAAGGCATGGAATAGGGATAGGGTCATAAATTCTCTCCTGGGAGGAAGAGAGGGGAAGGAGCTGTGTTTCAAGCTTGCCCTCTCACACATACACTTGTAAACAGCATGGGGTAGAAATCGGACTCTCACCTTTATTTCCCATGGTCACAGCTCATGCTGAACCTGACATCTTTGCCCCGATTTTCTCCCCACTCATCAGTACCAGGGGACTCTTGGGAAGGGTGAGGAATGAGGAGCTAAGGAGACAGGGGCATAAGATCTAAGGAGAATCTGAGAGATAGAGATGAAGAGAGGGAGCTAGAAGCAGATGGTGCTGGGATAAGCAGAGCTGTTAAGGCTAAAGAGACAGCTGGAGAGGCATACTGGGGACAAGACAGAGAGGCACTGAAAAGAAAACTAATAGAGCAGGAGATTGGGAGACAGAAGGGGAAGGAGGGTCAAAAACAGACAGGTCAAGGTGGCAGAGATGAGGAGATAAAAGGAAATGGAAACAGATGGAGGGGTAAAGAGATACAAAGACCTGGAACTAGTAGACAAAGAAGAAAAGTCACACAGCAAATAGGAGACAGAGACACAAAAAAGGTGCTTCAAGGAGCCAGGGGGATAGTGAGGCTGGGTACCCCTATTACTAGCGCTGGGAGTCTTTGCTGGTGGAGGAGCCAGGGCCGGTGCTGGAGCTAGGGCCAGCACTTGAGGTACGGGGTCTACTGGACCTATGGACTCCACTCAATTCTGACGTGGCTCTGCTGTCTGTACTACTTCTAATACTTTCTAGATCTCTACTGGAATCCACGTATCCAGTGGACCCCAGGTAGCTACTAGAGCTGATGGGTCTGAAGGTCACACGGCCCCCACTCGAAGCATGGCTGGATATCAGTGCCCCACTAGCACTGGTAGAGCCCATGGTCACAGGGCCCGCACTGGAGCTTGGGTCACCAAAAGTGACACGGCTGGACAACTGGCCAGTACTGGAGCTAGGGATGCCAAAAGTGACACGGCCAGTGGAGCTGGTGCCACGGTCTTTGTTAGTCCTATGAATCAAGATGGACCCACGGGCAGCAATGGGGTCCCTGGTGACTGCACCAGTGCTTAAGGTGGTCCCCCGGGTGCTAGAGACGCCTGCACTCAAAACTTTGTTGGTCTTCACAACCTCATTCAGCTCCGGAGCCTGTTCAGAGAGTGCCATCTGTAGGGAGAGGTAAGTTAGGGTCCAAAGGAGGGCTGAGGTCCTTGTCCCCAACCCTGGTGGGCTCCCGCTCTCACCAATTTTAACACTTGGCTCAGCAGCTCCTCCTTGCTCATAGGATAGTCATCTTTGGCCTCAAAACCTGGGGGGTCCTCTCTAGAAAGGTGGATGAAAACTGGAAAAGGCTAGACTCTTGACCCACACAAAAGGCCATTGGTCCTTCCCTGCTATGCCTAGAGAACCTCAGCCATTCTCTGGCCAGCTCTGAGGACCTGCTCCCCTTCTGGAGTGCCTAGGACCCTATCTTCCCGTATAGCTGCCCTGGCTCCTAGAGTCTCTATTGCTCTAGCTTCCCTCAAAGCACTCACTTCATCTGCTCGTATTTAACTTCATAAAAGGGATCTCCCCAGGTCCATGTCCACCATCTAGTCCCCAGAGCCTCTCAAAACCCTCCATCCTGTTGTATTTTCTCTGCCCCCAAAGAACTGCCTTTCCCCTACTTCCTCCCCATTGGTCTGTGCCTCACAGGTTGTCAGGAAGCAGAAGTGGGGTCATCTTCTTTGGAAGATCCTCAAGGCTCTGGCCCAAAACCAGGAGGGAAGCATCACCCAAGGAGGCATAGCCCTGGGGAGTATTGGAGCCCAGTGGTCAGCTCAGGCCCATCCCCCAGGTGCTGGCCCCCCAGGCACTGGCTCCCAGCCCTGCCCCACCTGGAAATCTAGGAAGGCCTGCACCGTCAGGAGTTCCACCAGCCGCTTCTCAATGAGGCCCAGGAAAAGTCCTATGTCCCGATCCTGCATGTGGTCCTTGACCCCAAGGAGGTCATCAATGATGCTGCTGTCACAGTGGGCCTTGGTGAAGAGAAGCTGGATGCCTGGGTCAGGGAGGGTCTGGGTGTCAGGCACCTGGCACCTCCCACAGGGTACCAGCCCTCTCCCTGCTCAGGTCCCCGCTGCACCATTCTGTGAAGACAGCAGTCAAAACTTCAGGACCAACTGGGACTGGTGCGCTCCCAGGGAGTGGCCAAACAACACTGTACACCTCGCCCCCAGGCTCAGGCATATGAGAACAATAGGAGCAGAGGTGCACGGGGAAAGGCTTCACACATTTCAAATTCAACTTGCATCCTACAGCAAGGATCCCTTCCAGAGGAGGCTGGGGTCTGCAGCAGCATTGGAACTGTTTTCTTTGTCTTTCTAATATTAGATCCCAGTTACACATGACAAGCTTAATGTCTTTGGTTAACCCACTGGTCACTGTTATGACCCACTCTCACATTGACCCACACATGGCCTGCTTCTACTTCATTAACTGACTGGCTATCATAAACGAGGTTGGAAGGCACCCAGGACCTTGACAAAAAGCTACATTCAACCTTACCCACCTGTCCCAGTGCCTCCCCAACACAGCATACCACCTTCCCAAGTCCTGATCCATCAGTCCCCCACTTACCTTTGTATATAATTTCATTGCATTTCTATGTATTCCTTAAATATACATGCCACATAAATATATGAGTTGTGTTTAACTTCATAAAAGGGATCTCAGCAGCATGGTTAGCAACAGCAAACCATTACAAAGGACCTAAATGTCCATTAACAGAAAAATGGATAACTCTGGAGTAGCAGTATTATTGTGAATTAAATTGTGTCTCCCAAAAACACATATGTTGAAGCCCTAATCCCCAGGACCTCAGAATTTTACATTATTGGGAAATAGGGTCATTGCAGATGTATTTAGTTAAGGTGAGAGGTCACCGGGAGTACAGTGGACCCAACCTCATATGACTAGCATCCTAATAAAACAAAAAGGGGGAATTTGGACACAGACACACATGGAGAAGAGATAGTGTAAAGAGACACAGGGAGAAGACAGCCATTTACACAAGGACAGAGGCCTAGAACACATTCTTTCCTCACAGCCATCAGAAAGAACCAGCCCTGTGGACACCTTGATTTTGAACTTTTGGCTACCAGACTGTTATTCAATAAATTTGTATTGTTTAAGCCATCTAGTTTGTGGGACTTTGATATTGAAGCCCTAGCAAATGAATATACATATTAATAGTAAGCATTGTCAAGAATGAGATAGCAACATATTTTACCATACAGTATTTCTATTACTACATTACCATATTACTATATACCAAAATTATTTTTATTACTGACATGACACCAACATATTGCTGAGTAAATAAAAGCAAACAGCATAATAATAAATGGAGTACCAGGCTATTTGCATAAAAAAGAAAAAACAACAAAATTAGAAATTGTGCATGAGTATATACATTCCTGTAAATTCAGAGAAAGATTCTATAAAGATTAAGCTAGTAAACTAATAAAGGGATTGCCTCTATGGAGGAGAGAAGACTAGGATTAAAGATGATTGTGGTGACAAAATAATGCTCCCCCCAGAAAAGAGATGTCTACATCCTAATCCCGGAAACCTGTGAATATGTTAGGTTATCAGGCAAAGTGGGATTAAGCTTGCTAATCAACTGACCTTAAGATAAGGAGATTATTCTCGTGAGCCCAGTGTAATCACAGAGGCCTTTAAACGGGGGGGAGGGAGGCAGAAGATGAGTCAGTCAGAGAAGATGTGACTACAGAAGCTGAGATTGGAGTGATATGATTCAACCTCATTGCTGGCTTTGAAGATGGAAGGGGCCACAAGCCAAAGAATGCAGAAGGCCTCCAGAAGCAAGAAAAGACAAGGAAGGGGATTCTTCCCTAGAACCTCCAGAAAGGAATACAGCCCTGCTGACTTCTTGATTTTAGCCTAGGGAGACCCATTTCAGACTTGTGACCTGCAGAATATAATAAGTTTATGTTGTTATGTTAAGCCACTAAGTTTGTACCAATCTGTTACAGCAGCAATAGTAAAGTAATGCAGTGGTCAAGAGGGCAGCTGAGCATGGTGGCTCACGTCTATAATCCCAGTGACTCAGGAGGCTGAGGTGGGAAGATCACTTGAGCCCAGGAGTTCAGGGCTATAGTGAGCTATGATTATACTACTAGACTTCAGCCTGGGCAATGAGAGAGAGCCTGACTCAAAAAAAAAAAAAAGGAAGAGAAGGGAAGGGAAGAGTGGCATCTCTGTAATGTTTTCATTTATGACAATGATAATGTGCTTTAACCAAGCCTCTAACAGTCCTATCCAATAGAACTTTCTGTGTTAATGTAAGTGTTCTAAATCTGCACTGTCCAACAGGGAACCTCATAGCCATTTTAGGGACAAACGAGAACAGAGGGGCACATACAAGGGTTTTCCTGGCCTCTAAGCAGTGGCAGTAGTGAAGAACTGGAGACGTACATATCCAAAAATGCAGAAAGATTGACTGACTGTGGTTGATCCATTAAATGGAACACTTTGCAGCAGTCAGAAAAAGAGGGGGAGACTTACATGGGCTGCCAAGAACAACCCTCCCGAAGATGTGCTCTTCCATGAAAGATGAGTTGCAAGCCAACAGAGTATTGTGCATTTGTGTTTTTTTTTTAAAGAAAAATTGCACACAGATACATGTAGAATAAAACAGACAACACTGTTAAGCAATTGCTTTTCAACAATGAGTGCATCTATACATGACTTTTATAATTCAAAACCAAAAATAAGTTAGCCATCTGTCACTGCAACTTTTTTCCTGAGCTCCAGACTGTTTCTACCTGAGGTCCCTCCCTGAACATCCCCCTAGACCACTCTAAGCTCAGGGTAATTTCCCAAACCCACTTCTTCCCAGGCTCCCCATTTCAGGGAGTGACCCTCTCTCTCCAGGCCTGAGTCCTATACATTTCATCCCTCCTGCTCACCTGCCACAGCCCATTGCTCAGATAACTGTGTTCTATCCCTTCTTCTTCATCCTCAGCCCCCATCCCTACCACCCAACACCCTCTTTGCTCACAAGGCTCCCATGGCCTCAGAGTCTCCAGGAAAAAAACCTAGTGCTTCAGACAGGGGTACTCTCAGGATCTGGCCCTCTTCAACTAACTCCCCATCTGCAACCTTGGTGTTGCCCCCTCTATGTGGAGAACTGAACAACCTTGTTTGTTGGGCCTTCAGACCTTGGCTGCACCTGCTGGGAGCATTCCTCTCCAGCTTGTCCTTCAAGGTCAGCCTCAAGCTGCACAGCCTCCAACAATCCTTCCTAGTCAGCCCAGCAGAAATGGCTTTGCAAGTATGGGACCCATACAGTGGCAGGGACAAGGCCCAGTTTCACATACTAATGTTGCTATCTTAAAAATATTGGTAATATTTTTACAAGGAGCCCTACATTCTGCATAGGGCCCTGCAAATTATGGTCTTACACCCCAGAATGAGTCAGAGCCTCCTCTTGCCCACAGTGACCTAGATGTCCTCCATCCTAGCCCTTGAGTTATCAGTGCCCAGTCCCCTATCCATCCCCTCCTGCACCCACCCCACTGGGCCCTCATCACCTGGCAAGGGGCTTGGCTCAGCTATCTTGATAGGGGAAGAGAGAATCTGCCATTATCTGAGCTCCTACTACATGCCACAAGGCAGCTCTCCAGCTTGCTACCCACTACCACCCATTTTCTATCTCTCTCCATCCATCATCCCATCTAACTCTCATGACAACCCTACAAAGTAGGCAATGCCCTCCCCATTTCCAGAGAGGCTTAGAGAGAGGAAGCCACACACCAAGGTTCAAACCCAGGACAGCCTGCCTCCTGCATGCTCTGCATGGCTACTTCCCAGAATATAAGAAAGATGGAGGCTCAGCGCCTGTGGCTCAATCGGCTAAGGCGCCAGCCACGTACACCTAAGGTGGCGGGTTTGAATCCCAGCCCGGGCCTGCCAAACAACAATGATGGCTACAACCAAAAAATGGCCGGGTGTTGTGGCAGGCACCTGTGGTCCCAGCTACTTGGGAGGCGGAGGCAGGAGACTCAATTGAGCCCAGGAGTTGGAGGTTGCTATGAGCTGTGATGCCATGGCACTCTACCCAGGGGGATAGCTTGAGGCTCCATCTCAAAAAAAGGAAAAAAAAAAAAGATTGAAAGATAGACACAAGGATACAACTGGATATCTGTAGGAATAATTAAAAAAAGAAATTCTAGGCCCTGTATCATACTATACATACAAGTTGATTTGAAATAGGTCATAGACTTCAATGTGGGAGCTACCACAATAAAACTTCTAGTAGAAAACATAGGAGAAAGCAGCCATTTGGAAATCTTCTATGCCATAAGCCCCGGCCGATGAATAAAGCCCTTCCTCTTATAACTATGGTGTTTAGGTGTTCTTTATCTCTGCTGGGCCTCGTCTTCCTGCAACAGGCCATTCCATGGAGAGGTGCTGGCCTGGGGCACACAGTGACGGAGGTGGGCTTGCTCTGCCTCCCTCCTCAGGGTTTTCTGAGGACCCTTCTGGCTGCCCCCAGAGGGAGTCGAGGAGGAGGGAAAGGAAGAGGACAAAGTGGGACAAGCGAAGACCCACACATCAGATGATGGGGTGTGGAGGGAGTAGTGGAGAAGGTGGCAGACCGAAAGAAAGAGGAGATGGGGGATGGGGAGGCCGATAGGCCCAGGCTGAGCATCCCGGAGTACCTAGAGAGCCAACAAGCCAAGGTGTTCCCTAACCGCGTGGAGCCAGCACCCGGGGAGGCCAGGGAGGGAACTCCGCCACAGAGGCCCCCTGTGCGGCAGGTCCTGTGGCTGCTGTGCCAAGCTCAGAAGGCCGAGGAGCACCCCAGCTGGGACACAACCACCTGCCTTCCATTCTTCTACCGGTTGCTGCAAAGACCATCCTCCACATCCTCACTGGCTAGGGCTGGATCCTTCCCCCTCCTCCTCATGCAACTGGAGTTCTTTACCCCA
Source organism: Galagoides demidoff (assembly GCA_963574575.1). Lineage (NCBI taxonomy): Eukaryota > Metazoa > Chordata > Mammalia > Primates > Galagidae > Galagoides > Galagoides demidoff. The sequence continues at coordinate 33,603 of CAUYQV010024510.1, read as the reverse complement.
GGGTCACCCTGGGCCCTCTCTGTCCTCTCCTCAGGTCACTACTGCTCTCCCTCATCCCGGCCTTTATTCCTTCCCTCAAGGTTGCTTCTCCCTAACAATGACAACAGAGTTGAAAGGATTCAAATAATAATAATAATAATAATAAAGAAAACATAGGAGAACATCTTTGTAAACTTAGGATAGACAAAAATTTCTTAAGTAGGCCAAAAAGTCTCTAACAATGAAAAGAAATTTTGATAAATTAAGTCTCGTCAAAACTAAAAAATAAATTTCAGTCTATCACCAAAAATAAAAATAGTGGAAAGGAAGTTTCTTGTAAGAAAGTGAAAAGGCAAGACATAATATGGTGGAAAATAATTGCCAGGACTAGTATCCAGAATATACAAAGAACTCTTACAACTGACTTATAACAAGAAAACAACTTCATTTTTTTAGAAAGAGCACAAGATTGAATAGGGACCTTCACAAAGACATCCAAATGGCCAATAAGTTGGTCAATATTACTAGTCACAGGGAAATGCAAATTAATAGAGATAGTACTACACCCAAAAATTAACATGGCTGATAAGATGAAGGGTTGGTGAGGGTGTGGAGCATCTGGAATTCTTGTAGGCTCACATGGTGGGGACAGAAAATCTTACAACCAGATTTGAAAAATATGTGCCATCTTCTAATGAATATCAACACATACCTACCCAGTGACCCAACAGTCCCACTTCTAGGCGTTTATGGGAAGATTGATGGATGGATGAATGGATGAATGGATGGATAATGGATTGATGAATAGGTGACCAATGGAGGGACAAGGGGGTGGATGGATACACTGTGGGTAGATAGAAGGATGAATATGCCATGACTGATACACAGTGCACAGAGTTGTCCATGCAATGCCTCGAAGCAACCAGACCAGGACTGGACCCTTGAAGGGCTCATAACATCCTTCCAAACAAAGAAACCAGGTGGGAGAGGAGTCCCACTTACCAGCCTTAAGCTTCTCCACCTTAGCCCGCAAGTCCTGGCCACGGACCTGGAGGTGCTCAGTCTCCGAGCACACTTTGTCCACGCACTTCTGCAACTCATCGCGTTGCTGCTGTTGCAGTGAATGGCAGTTACTCTCATTGATGCGCGCAGCCACCAGTGCCTTCTGCAACTGTGGGGACAGAGGCTGAATGCTGGGCCTGGCCCTCAGCATGGAGAGTGAGGGCAGAACTGTGAGGGAGTGGAGGGGGAAGGGAGGCACAGAAAAGAGGGGGAGATAGGGAAGAGGGAGAGTGTAGGAAGAGCAGACCTCACTCACCTCCTTGATCTCTTCTTGCAGGTGCTCCAGCTCCGAGTTCTGCTCATTGATGAAGTTGAACTCAGCAAAGTTGCGCTCCTCCACTGGGGGAGTCGAGAAAGGTGGGGTCCAGAGAGGAGAGACAGACATGCAAGGGAGAAAAACAGACAGACACACAGAAGGCCAGAGAAAAAGAGATTGAGAAAAACCATACAGAAACCAAGGCACAGAGATGAACAGAGAGATAGAATCACAGAGACCAAGAGATACAGGCAGATAGACACCGGGGACACAGAGAAACACAGAGCAAGTCAAGAGTGAGAGAAATACAATGATAGAAAGCCACAAAGACACAGAGAACACGGAGAGAGATGCAGCAACAGAGACACAGAGAAAATAGATGTGGGTAAAGAAACACAGAGAGGGATGGGGTTAAGGAAAAAATGTGGAGTGACCGGAGGCATAGGAGTAAAGGAGGGAAAAAGAGACAGACACACATAGCAAAATCGAAGGAAATGGGACAAAGAGATGCAGGTCCAGAGGGACAGAAACACAGGAGACAGACTCCAGATGCGAGTGGGAGAGTGTTGGAGGGAGATACCAAGCACCCAAAGATGAAGCAGGGCCAGAGACAGGGTCACAGTAAGGGGCATGTCCCAGCACGCACATGTCCCAGGCCTGATTTCTCGGTTCCTCCAGGGCAGGTGGAGGAGGCCTGGGGCTGGAGCCAAGGCACCGTAACAGTGACAGAAGATAGTCTATGTTTAACTGATGCTAGAACTGTACTTGGCCTCCTCCCTCTGCCCAGGGCCCCACTCACTCTCCAAGTACTTCTGCACCAACATGTCAGGGTCACTTTCCCCAGTCAGCTGGGACAGCTTGTTCAGGGCATCCTGGAAGCGCAGCACCAGTTTCTCCTGGGAGGTCTTCCGGAGGCCTTCAGCCATCTCCCGGGCTAGGGGAAGAGGGAGCAGTGAGATGCCTCCTAGGCTCAGCCCCTGAGCTCCACAGCCTCCACAGTAGCCCTGCTAGAGACCTGCAGCTCAGCTCACAGCAAGGCCCCGGGGGCTTCCAGCTATGGGAGGTCAGAGCTGAGACCCAGGCCTTACAATGTTTTTCTCGCTTCTCCAAGATAGCAGGATCTGGCTGCCGATCATTGTTCTTGAGCTTGAGGAAGCGATGTAGCTGCTCCAAGTGTGCAATCTGCCGCTGCAAGACCTGTATCTCCGTCTCATTCTGGGCCACCTCCTTCTCGGTGCGCTCCCGAAGCAGGCCCATCTTGGCCTTCGCTTCCTCCCTAGTTGGGGGGTGGGGGTGGAGAATGGTCAGCCCAGGGTCAGGAAGAGTGCAAGAGGTTGGATTAGGATCAGCCTGGGGACCAGGGATGGTTGGGGTCAGGCTGGGGTCACAGGAATGGGGCAGAATCAGGTGGCAGCTGTCTTGTAGTCACAAAAACCAAAGAACTTTCTAGGTTCCCAGAGCTGGGCTAGAATGGGGTTTGGGAGCCGAGCCAGGGCTGAGGTGCTAGGCTTTGTCAGGAAGGATAGCCTTGTTGGGAAGGACAGCCTTGCCCACAGACAGGGCATTGCTGGCATGCAGGCACAGGGGCAACTATAAGGCCAGGCATGCTTATGTGACCTATGGAACAAGCAGCAAGATGGTGACAGTGGCACAGCAAGAGATTATACCTAGACTCAGAAAGGTAACGAGGTAAGTGTGCTGGAGTTTAGGTGTCATGTGGTTGGAAATGTGAGAGGCTTGGACCGTCCAGGCCTCACAAGGAGAGATGGGTGATTTCACCACCACTGGAGCACATACCCTATTAGGATATTTGGGACACCACAGAAGCCTCACTCATTGAACATCCCCTTTCTCACTCAATTGAAAATGTAGCTTTTAAAATAGCACAGCCAACTGTAAATTCAGAGTACTCTTAAGACTACTGCACCGATCACAGGGTCATTAGGTTACAGAGTCATTAGGTTGAGAGAAAGAGTAAGCCAGTCTTCTCAGGGTTCCCACCCATTGACCATTCTGGTTTCCACTCACCTTCACCAACCTCAGTTGCCTCTATCCAGAGCACCAGCTTCTTGCTCTATCCAAATTCCTTTAGAGTTAATTTAGGCCAATCCTCCTTGGTCGGAAGGCTTCCCTGACAACCACTGGCCCCAGCACCCAACGACCTCTCCATCCTGCAGTAGCAGCCCCTCAGGGGTCAGGACACACAGTTCCCCGTGCCTTGTGTTCCATGCCAACCGAAAGGCAAGGAAGAGAGAACACACTTTCCTGAGAGCCAGCCCTTGCAGGGGGAGCCTTACAAAAGTTCCATGAATCCCCACTACAGCTCTGGGAGATAGGTACCATCATGACCACCATGTCATACTCAAAAGGAAAGAGACTCAAAGAGGGGAAGTGATCTACTCCAGGTCATCTGGCAAAGAAGGTCTGGTGGCAAGGATTAACAGGAAGTTCAGCCCTGATGCCTGCCCCTCCCTTCTAGCCAAAACCACCTGTCCCTGAGGGTGCACATTATAGCTAACTGGAAGAGTGCTGGGGAGGTAAGCTCCTACACACAAGCCAGCAGAACCTAGAGCCAGCAGGCTGCTGCTTGGGGGCTTGGCAGAAAAGATCGGCCAGGCCAATCAGATTCCCTTTCTTGGAATTTGGATTGGGAAATGCTAAGAATGAGACAGCAGGAATATAAAAAAAGAAGCCAGGAAAAGTCATGACAAAGCCAACTTATAAAGAAACTGAAGCTATGTTTGAACAGGAGCCTAAAGGGGACCTGGCAGACCAAAGGTAAGAAATCACAGAACCAGCCATAAAGAAGAATGAAGTACTAATGCATGCTACAATGTGGATGAAAGCATTTCACTAAGTGAAACAAGACAGACACGAGGTTACGTATTGTTAATTCCATCTATACAAAATGTGCAGAATAGGCAAATCCATAGGGACGATAAGGAGACTTGTGGTTGCCAGGGGATTAGGGAAGGATGGATGGAAAAGTGACTGCTAAGAGGGTACAGGGTTCCTTTTAGGGTGATGCAAACATTTTGGATCTAGATAGAAGTGATGGTCACACATCATAGTAAATATACTAAATGCGGCTGAATTGTTTTGTTTTTTTTTTTGAGACAGAGTCTGACTCTGTCAGCCTAGGTAGGGTGCTGTGGTGTCATCATAGCTCACAGCAACCTCAAACTTTTAGGCTCAAAAGATCCTCTTGCCTCAGCCTCCCAAGTAGCTGTAACCACAAGCACCATGACACAACATGGGGCTAGTTTTTCTATTTTTAGAGATGGGGTCTTGCTCCTACTCAGGCTGGTCTCTAGCTCCTGAACTCAAGCGATCCACCTGCCTCGACCTACCAAAGTGCTAGGATTACAGGCGTGAGGCACTGCGTCTGGCCCTAAATTATATATATACTTTAAAATCATAGGTTTTGTATCAGATTGAGGCTCAGAGATGACTGGCAACTTCTGAAATAATCTTACTGAAGGAAAAGCTTTCTTGTTCTTGTTGTTGTTTTTAATAAAGTTCATTGGTGAATAAAATAAAATAAAATGGTAGATTTTGTTATATGCATTTTAACAAGGAAAGAGATGAAAAGGGAAGGAGGGGAAAGAATCACAAAAACCAAAAGATAGACCTGGGCTTTACCTGACATCGTGAGGAATCAGGAACCATGAGAAAGCAGAAGTCACTGAGTAGAAGGCAGGAAGGCATTTGGAGCAAGAAGAGAACAAGGCTGAAGCTGAGAAAGCAGCAGAGATGGAGTGAGAGAGAGTGTGGAGCTCATGAGAAACTAATACCCAGAGCACTTTCAATTCCTCAATTGCTTTCTTCGATCGAAACCACCCTATCTGAAGGTGGCCTGAGAGAATCTCTGTCCTTTTCCACCAGTGCTGATAAGTAATAATTCTCCTTCTCTAGTTGCTTCCTAGTTCCAGGACCCCTGCTTCATGTACTACACGTACATCATCTTCCTTAATTCTCTCTACATCCTATGTGCTAGATACCACCAACAGATGGGGTTGATGGAGATGAACACACATGCCCAAGAAACAGGACCTTGCCCACAGGGCTGGGAAGTCTGCAGGGAGAGAAAGGGGCACACTAAGGGGGAAAAATAACTAGGTTCTGACATCCATTTTCTTGAGTCCAGAACCTTCCCACTGTCTTATAGAAAGGTACATCCTGAGTCATCTGGGCCCTGCCACCCCAGATGCCTGGTAGGCCCTACCTGACAGTGTAGGCCGAGGTGGAGGAAACAATGAGGTCACTGACCATCTGCTGCAGGTGGCGGATCTCCTACCAGAGAGAGGACGAAATCAATGGCACTTCTTATAATTCCATCACTTTTTCCATTAGGCCCCACACTTCCCCAATTAAGAGAGAAACCCTGAACCTTCCAAATGTGGGTTCCCCTCATTAGCAGCTGCACACGAAAGAGATTTTATTTTTTGCTTATTTGTTTGAAACAGGGTCTTACTCTGTCACCCTAGCTAGAGTGCAGTGGCACAATCATAGCCCACTGCAACCTCAAAGTACTGGGCTCAAGCAATCCTCCTGCTTCAGTCTATCATAGCTGAAACTACAGGCACTAACCAAATCTGAGACAGTTAAAACAACAGAATGAATAACAATTATGGATTATAACCCATAGAGGAAAGTAAGAATACATGAATATAGAGGAGAAGGAGCTTTTCCTTAAGGAAAATGCCATCTTATAAATGTAGAAGAAATAATAGAGTTGTTTTTAATCACTGTCTGCAGCCATTACAGTAACAATCATTCAGGTAAGAATCATTCGTGGATATTAAAAGAACTGAGCGTGTCAAGGGACAGAATATTTACATAGTCTCAAAGAGTCTCCCAGGCCTGGCATGGTAGCTCACACCTGTAATCTCAGCATTCTGGGAGGTTGAGGCTGAGCCTGAGCTCACAAGTTTGAGACCAGCCTGAACCAGAGCGAGACCTTGTCTCTGAAAAAAGCTGGATGTTGTGGGGTACTCCTGTAGTCCTAGCTACTTGGGAGCTGAAGCAAGAGAATCACTTTAAGCCCAAGAATATGAGGTTGCTGTGAACTTTGATGCCATGGCACTCTACTAAGAGTGACAAAGTGAATCTCTGTCTCAAAAAAAAAAAAGTCTCCCCATACACTATTTATTCATTACAAAGAGTAAAAGTCTACGATTGGTGAAACCTAGCTAACCAGAAGATCAAAGTCAACATCACTAGTTATGGGACAAAGTGACATCAGCTGCCTCCTAATATAATGCACACAAGGACACTGTGTCATTCTACCAGAAATTCAGATGCTGAATCAAATCATGAAGAAAAATCAGATAAATCCATATTGAGGGACATTGTACAACACAATTGGTCTGGATGCTTCCAAAATGTCGGCATCATGCGGAGACAAAAAAGGGACAAGGGACTGTTCCAGGTGAACAAAGCCAAAACAACCAAAGGCATCATGGAAGTCTGGACTGGAACCTGGAGCAGGAGAATCAGATTAGCTATAAAGGACATCACTGGGACAATTGGTGAACTTGAAATATGGACTCTTTATAATTCTAACAAAAGTAAAGTTCCTGACTTGGATAACTGTACTGTACTTGGGTAAGAAAATGGTGGTATTCTTTGAAAATACACACTGGAGGCTCAACGCCTGTGGCTCAAGTGGCTAAGGTGCCAGCCACATACACCTAAGGTGGTGGGTTCAAATCCAGCCCGGGCCCACCAAAACAACAATGACGGCTGCAACCAAAAATTTAAAAAAACAGCCAGGCGTTGTGGCGGGCGCCTGTGATCCCAGTTACTTGGGAGGTGGAGGCAGGAGACTCGCTTTAGCCCAGGAGTTAGAGGTTGCTGTGAGCTATGATGCCAGAACACTCTACCCAGGGTGATAGCTTGAGGCTCTGTCTCAAAAAAAAAAAAAAAAAGAAAAGAAAAGAAAATACACACTGGAGAACTTAGGAGCACGATGTCTGCAATGTATTCTCAAATAATTCAGTAATCTATAATAATAAATTATTTTCAGTAAAATATTAATTATACACACACATACAGATAAAGAGGGAGAGAGTAAAGCTGGGAAATTAGCAATCATGGTGATGGATATATAGGAGTTCTTTGTACAATTCTTTCACCTTTTCTATGAGTTTCAAATTACTTAAAAATAAAAGTTAAGGATCAAAGGAACTGATTCTTTTTTTTTTTTTTTGAGACAGAGCCTCAAGCTGTCCCCCTGGGTAGAGTGCTATGGCATCACAGCTCATAGCAACCTCCAACTCCTGGCTCAAGCGAGTCTCCTGCCTCCGCCTCCCAAGTAGCTGGGACCACAGGTGCCCACCACAACGCCCGACCATTTTTTGGTTGCAGCCATCATTGTTGTTTGGCGGGCCCGGGCTGGGGATTCGAACCCGCCAGCTTGGGTTTACGTGGCTGGCGCCTTAGCCGATTGAGCCACAGGCACCGAGCCAGTGAGCCACAGGCGCCGAGCCAAGAGGAACTGATTCTTTAAAGGACTTCAAAGGTTATTACAATGCCCATGGACTATAAATGGTCTTGCTAGTTCATTGACTGTCCAGGGTGATAACATTCACAATGACATATGGGCTTTCTGCAAATATAAATGAAGCAACTTTTTTGGTGAGAGGTGTCCTCCAGCATTTCCCAGGTCACATGCCCTCTGGACCAAAGTAATCCTCTGAGTCTAGTCAATTCCTTGAGGCCTGAGTGCTGGAGTAAGAAGGGCAGACAGCTGTGGGGAGGACCTGGGTGAGGGTTTCTCTCACCTCCCCTGGGTTTCAGGGCCACTGACCTTCTTCATCTTGTGGTCCACATTCAGATAGCGGTTCCTCTCAATCCGCAGCAGATCCAGCTCCTCCCGTAGGGCAGCATTCCGCACAAGCTGGATATCAAATTGACAGGTGACCTAGGGATGGGGAGGGATGGAAAAATCCATCTGAGGCCTAGTCTGCCTCCTTCTTCCCCACTCAGCCAAGGAGGGGCACTTGTCAGAGATGGAATCGGCCCCTTTCCTCTTTGGTGGTCCTGAGAGCAACATCCAACCCCCTCAAATGAAACATCAACCTCCTTTCCTTGGGACCCTTCATACCTCAGGATCTTGTTTTCTGACACACATACATACACACATACACAGTCAACCATCTCTGGAACCTAATGCCTATGCTCAGTTCTTGCCCTGACCCCAGAGTTCAGGCCTAGAGAGAACCAAGAGCCTGACGCTTACCCTGTCCAACTGGTCTTCTAGGATCTTGATCCTTCGCCGTATCTTGAACTTCTGATCCAGGGCCAAACCCAGGGCCTTTACTTCCTTACTGTAGGCAAAGATCCTGTTCTCCCACTCCCGGATCTAGAAGAAAGATGGTATGTATTTGTTGCCTGAATGTGGGAGAGACTGAATGACCAAGGGAGGATAAGCGACTGAGCATGGCTGACATCTGTGGTCTCTGGGGCTGCAGCATCTTTCTACACTTCTGCTGAGAGTACCCACCCTTCCATGTGGTTCTGTTGGGGCTTCTAACCATAACATACCACATTGCCAGGCATGTGACCCACATCTAGACAAACACAGTGATTGGCCTAGAGATGGACATGTGATCTAAACAGAGCCTGCCTGACTCCTTTCTTGGTATTTTGGGGGAAGCACATGATATGGAAGGATGGGATTCCAACCCTTATGCTGCCATAGTCCCCACTACATGGAGTATTCTGGGAGAACAAGGCCAGCAGACAGAAGTGGATATGAAAGTCTGAGAGATGGTAAGAATGAGCCTGATACCATTAGAATGCCTGGGTATGCTTATGCCTAAGACCAGCTTCCAATCTGTCTTCCCATTTCTGTATTCATCTATACCTATGAGGGTAGTCTGTCTTCCCAGCCAAACTGGAGGCTCCATGAGGGCAGAAATTTTTGTGTTTTTTCTGTGTCAGACAGAGAGTAGGTTCTCAACAAAACATCCAGAACAAATAAATTACTTAACACTCTTTCCCAACTTATGCTTCATTACGGGTTGAATTATGTCCCCCAAAAATCTTATATGCTGGGTGGCACCTGTGGCTCAGTGGGTAGGGCGCTGGCCCCATATACCGTGGGTGGCGAGTTTAAACCCAGCCCCAGCCAGCTAAAACAGCAGTGTCAACTGCAACAAAACAAATGGCCAGGTGTTGCAGCGGGCGCCTTTAGTCCCAGCTACTCGGGAGGCTGAGGCAAGAGAATCACTCAAGCCCAGGAGTTGGAAGTTGGAGGTTGCTATGAGCTGTGACTCCACAGCACTCTACTGAAACTCTGTCTCAAAAAAAAAAAAAAAAAAAAAAAAAAAAAGGGCAGTGCCTGTGGCTTAAAGGAGTAGGGCACCAGCCCCATATGCCAGAGGTGGCGGGTTCAAACCCAGCCCTGGCCAAAAAAAAAAAAACCTTATATGCTGATGTCCTAACCCCTAGTACCTCAGAATGCAATCTTATTTTGAGAAAGGGTCTTTACAGAGTTAATCAAGTTAAAAAGAGGTCATTAGGGTGGGCCCTACTCCACCATGACTGGTGTCTTTATAAAAAGGGGAAATTTGGACACAGACACACACGAGGAGAATGCCATGTGAAAATGAAGACAGAGACCAGGCAATGTGTTTACAAGCCAAGAGTGGCAAAGACTTCCAGCAAACCAGCGGAAGCTAGCAGAAAGGCATGGAACAGATTCTTCCTCACAGCTCTCAGTAAGAATCAACACCTTGATGTCAAACACCTACATTTCAGAATGGTGAGTCAATAAATTTCTTTTGTTATAAGCCACCCAATTTGTGGAACTTTGTCATGGCAGCTCTAACAAACTAACACATGTACCCAGACACCTCACAGCACTGTAGCAAATTCAAAATTCACCATGAGGATTATTTTAAAATTTTGAGGAAGACACTGATGTTGATCAGACACCACATGAACCGCTAGCTCAAGGTAGTTCATAAGATCATAATCCTTTCAAGGATGTCATATATTTGTGAAAGTGAGTTTTCAGCAGTTGCTGTAATAAAAAATCAAACAGCCAAAAATGTTACCATTGGGGGAAACAAAGTGTCAGACAGCAACAGACTGAAAGTTTTAAAAATTGGTCCTTCAGGTGGCGCCTGTGGCTCAGTGAGTAAGGCGCCAGCCCCACATACCAAGAGTAGCAGGTTCAAACCCGGCCCCAGCCAAACTGCAACAAAAAATACCGGGGGGTTGTGACAGGCGCCTGTAATTCCATACTCAGGAAGCTGAGGCAAGAGAATCGCCTAAGCCCAGGAGTTGGAGGTTGCTGTGAGCTGTGACACCATGGCATTCTACTGAGGATGATAAAGTGAGTCTCTGTCTCTAAGAAAAATAAAATAAAATAAAAAATAAAAATTGCTCCTTCAACACATAGTTTGAGAAACTGATTAAGAATTTCCGGCTCGGCGCCTGTGGCTCAATCGGCTAGGGCGCCAGTCACCTACACCTAAGGTGGCGGGTTCGAATCCCCAGCCCAGGCCTGCCAAACAACAATGATGGCTGCAACCAAAAATGGCCGGGCATTGTGGCGGGCACCTGTGGTCCCAGCTACTTGGGAGGCGGAGGCAGGAGACTCGCTTGAGCCCAGGAGTTGGGAGGTTGCTATGAGCTGTGATGCCATGGCACTCTACCCAGGGGGATAGCTTGAGGCTCTCAAAAAAAAAAAAAGAAATGACATTGAAAGCACAAGCAAAAAAGAACTAGATAAAGTGAGAATCATCCAAATTAAAAGATTTTATGCTTCAAGGACACTGTCGAGGAAGAGAAATTTTTTGCAAATCATATACCTGATAAGGAACTAATATCCTGAATATATCTTAAAACTCTTGCAATTCAATATAAAGAGACAAACAATCCACTTTTAAAATTGGGAAAGGACTTTAATAGAGGTTTTTTATTTAAAGGTTTTTAATAACATTCTAAAAAAACAAAGATATACATATGACCAATATATCCTGAATATATTTTAAAACTCTTGCAATTCAATATAAAGAGACAAATAATCCAGTTTTAAAATGGGAAAGGACTTTAATAGAGGTTTTTTATTTAAAAGTTTTTAATAACATTCTAAAAAACCAAAGATATACATATGACCAATAAGCCCATAAAAAGATGCCAAGCATCATTATTCAGTGAGGAAATGCAAACCCAAACTACAGTGCAATACCACTTTACACCCACAGGGGAGGCTATACTCAAAAAGCTGGACAATAACAAGTGTTAACAAGGATGTAGAGAAATTCAAACCCTGAACATTGCTGGTGGGAATTTCAAATAGTCTATCAGCTTTGGAAAACTGGAAGTTCCTTAAAAAAGTTAAACAGAATTACCATATGACTCAGCAATTGCACTTCTAGGCATATGCCCAAGAGAATTAAAAATATGTTCACGTGAAAACTTGTACACGAATGTTCAGAGCAGCATTATTTTTAATAGCCTAATAGTGTAAACAACTCAAATGTCCATTGATTGCTGAATAGATGAACAAAATGTGGTCTATCCACACAGCAGAATGTTATCTGGCCGTAAAAGGAAATGAAACATGAACCATGGGATAACGTGTATGGAACTTGAAACATTATCCGAAGTCAAAGAAACTGGATACAAAAAGCCACATACCTATGATTCTGTTTACATTCGATTTCCCAACCAGGCAAATCCACAGAGACAAAAGTGTAACCAATTGATGAGTTCCAGGATTGGGGAAAGGATGAATGGGAGGAGGGACTGTTAATGGGCACAGACTTTCTTTCCCGGGTGATGAAATGTTCTGGAATTAGTTAGGGGTGGTGGTAAACAACATATGAATACACAAATACCTACCAAACTGTATTTTTTTATCTGAATCATAAAGAATAAAAAAATCCACTTATTTTATGCAATTCAGTCCTCTCTAACAGTAAGAAAATTGGCAACATATTTCCAGAATTCTAATTCCATTGCAAGTAGATGAATCGTAGCATCTTCGATGTATTTGTTAAAAGCATTTTCACTTCATTTTCTCTTAATTACAGTGGCCGCACACTGTGCTGGATCTACTGAGTACTCATAGCTGATATCAAGGTCTATGAAATATCAGAAACACACGGCAATCAGGGATCCAGTACTTTTTCTTTCACATATTACATACCTATGGAATTTAATTCATAAAATATGAATCAATGGTCTCTACCATTGATTGGTTTTATTCACCGCTTGTATCAGTTTCCAAATGTTCTCAAATACTTTCACCCTTGGTTATTTCTTTTATTTGGTTTAGGATGATAGAGTTTTATAGGACTCTTGGTAATTTGGTATCATAGGCATAAATAATCCAGGAGGCCTGGGGTACATTTTGGTGTGACTCGGGCCATGTTCCGAATGGATTAATGGACAGGAAGGGGCGCTGAGGTGTCATGCTCAGTACACAGTTGCCATATTCCTCATGTCTTCACCCTAAACTCTCTTTACAGAGCAGTTTTTTTGTAACAGAGAGTGAGATGGTGGTCCAGAGCGGGTAAGGGCTTGTGGACAGTATCTCCAGCTCTACCCTGGCCTGCAGTAACCAGTGAATGATTTCATCAGCCAATATGTAAAATGCTATGTATATTAACTGATTATCATTTTCAAAGAGGAAAACAAAGAAAGGCTAGTCTGAAATCATTAATTTTTTTTTTCAATTTTTGGCCAGTGCTGAACCCATCACCTCCGGCATATGGGGCTGGCACCCTACTCCTTTGAACCATAGGCGCCGCCCTAAAATCGTTAATATTTTTGAGCATTCAAATGAAATACTATGTAATGGGAACCTTCATTTTTGGTTTTACTGTGACTGATTTCAATTTCATCAGTGTTTCTTTTTTGAGGGGGGAGGGAAGGAGGAGACAGGGTCTCATTTCATCATCCTCAGTGGAATGCTGTGGTATCACAGCTCACAGCAACCTCAAACTCCTGGACTCAAGTGATTCCCTTGCCTGAGTAGCTGGGACTACAGGTGCCCCCTACAACACCCAGCTATTTTTAGAGATGGTGTCTCACTCTGGCTCAAGTTGGTCCCCAACTCCTGAGCTCAAGCAATCCACCTGCCTCGGCCACCCAGAGTGCTGGGATTACAGGTATGAGCCATGACGCCCAGCCTCATCAGTGTTTCTTTATAATGGATCTGGAGTTTGAGAGTACCAAGAGACCTTTTTTTTTTTGGCGATAGAGCCACCAAGAGACTTCTATAGACAATAAATTCTACTTAAATACTAAGTGTCTTGGGATGTATTGTCCATTTTAAAGTTTCAAATATATTCTCAGATACGATAATTCTCAGATATTCCCTACCAAAAGAATGAGGTAAATTTGATGAACAAGTACAGTTCATTGTATTCCACATAATTTTTTTTTGTATGCTAGTGTTTTGAATTTTAATATCTGTTTAATGATGTGTTTTTTGAAACTACCTTCTATTTTTATTCATAAATATTAGTTGCCTATTTTTTGAGACTTTGGGAAAAAATTCCAATAGCCAAGATAAGTGCAAACATGAGTTAACTTTGGGCATGAAAACATGAGCTAATAATATGTTTAAAAAGATGAAATCGTGTAAAACTAGATTTTAGTTTACATGTTAATTGTAATACACTGCAAAAGCAAAATGCTGGAGAAATACATATTCTCTTTCTCTCTTTCTCTCTTTTTTTTTTCTGAGATAGATTCTTGCTCTGTCGCCCTGGGTAGTGTGCCATGGCATGAGCTCAGCTCATTGCAACCTCAAAATCCTGGGCTCAAGCAATCTTCCTGCTTCAGCCTCCCAAGTAGCTAGGACTATAGGCATCCACCATGATATCTGGCTAACTTTTTCTATTTTTAGTAGAAATGAGGGTCTCCCTCTTGCTTAGACTGGTCTCCAGCTCCTGAGCTCAGGCAATCCCCCTGGCTCTGCCTCCCAGAGTGCTAGGATTACAGATGTGAGCCATCGTGCTGAGTCTGCATGTATTCTCTACTCTCCAAGAAGACATGTATACTCTACATGAAATTAAATCACCATGCTGTACTTTTTAAGATGATGGATTTTATGCCATGTGAATTATATCTTAAAGCTGTCAGTTTAAAATAAAATAATACAGATACACCTAAAAAAAAGAGAGAGAGAGGAAATAAATGGCCATCGCTTCATTGTGTTAGTCAGGGTCTGGTCAGGAAAAAGAAGCTACGTATTTCAAACAGATGGGATTTAATATAGAAAATCAGTTACAAAAGTGTTGTAAATATTGAAAACCACAAAAGAAAAGGTGACCCTGAGATTAGTAACTACAGAAGGCACTGGTCACATCTAGGGCTAAAGGAACCAATGGGCTTACTGAAGGGTGGGCCACAAGAAACATAAGGACAGCCAAGGTTGGGCCACTGGGCTGGCACTACAGCCATAGAGAGGGACTGCTGGGCCTGAGAAAGGGTGCCAGGGTCCCTCCTTATGCCTTTCCCCCCACCATGGCAATCATCAATCTACTTTCTGGAGGTGGCCATAGAAGCCAGGAATGGAAATGTCTCTCCTACCTCCCTTCAGTCCTCCCAGGCTGCTTCCTAGACTCAGAACCTCCTAAAAAGCCAGCTGTGAAGGAGGTGGCCATGATTAGTTTGTGGTCCCTGTCCCTTTCACTCCATCACAAAGCTTGGGATGGGGAAGGAGAACAAATGGGTCAGTACCTGCCCACGCCAATCTGACACAAGTGAGGCTGGCATGCTGGAACGCGTCCTGATTTCATTCATATGGCGTGATTATTTCAGGTACTGTAATGATCTTATCCTGTGTCTCTTATTTATATCTGTTCTTTTCTATTTGACATTATATAATGACATGGAAAATGCTTATGATAGTTTTCATGACCACTTTTGAAGATCACATAGAATTCCAATAAAACACTGAAAACGTGTTAAACAGAATGCCATCTAAAGATCACCAGTATCAAGACCTGAAATAGGTCTCCTAAGGGCAGATTTCTGGACTCTACCCCAGGCCTGCAGAACCAGAAACCCTGTGTGTAGGACTTGTAATCTGCATTTTTAACACTTTCCAAGTAATTTTTATATGTACCTAAGTTGGTGAACCACTCCTTCTGCAACTTAGAAAAGCCTAAATAATAAAGCCATTCTTAAAATCAAAAGATGTGATATCTTTTCATTTCTTAGAAAATTATTGCTGAATTTCAATAGCCAGTTAGCTTTCTGGGAAAATAGCTCTCTCCATAATCGTGGGTCACCAAAACTTTCTCCTAGATATCTCTTTCACAGTGTTCACCTCCCTAAGTTTAACAGTCCTCACGGTTCTAAAAACTTCTAGATGTCTTCATTGCAGACATCATCTCAGCGTCAGGTTGTACCTACAGTCACCTTTTAATCATCGTAAGCTTCAGCTAGTCTCAAAACAGAATCTGGCAGCCACGTGATCATCCAGGAGTGTCCAACCTGTGGGTAGCTGTTTACAGCCCCACATAAAGGACAAATGGATTCAATAAAACAGAGAGGGAGACAAATTCTGAAGTTGTATGCAATGTATGTATTTCTTAACAGGCCAAGTATAAGAAAAGCTTTTCCACTGGACTCAAGCATGCATAGAAATGTGACTCTTGCTTAGACTACATGGGACATTGCTTTACAAGAGCAATTTTATAAGCAAAATGCCTGGTATTAGTGAAATTAGTGAAATCTGCAAATTGCTGGAAGAGCTGGCATTAAAGTTTAGTGATTGCCTTATGGGATCCTAAAGATAGAAATGATGTTATTACTATTAGCCCACAGTTCCTTCTCCTCCTAGGGAAAGCACACAAGAAGATTCATATAAGCTGATCTCCAAATTTCATTTCTTTCTAAGACAGAAGGCCCAAGGATAAACATTCAGCTGAGTGGCAATGGTTAAAAGAGCAATTTTAAAGAGCTGTCATTAAATGTGTAACTCTATGGGTACAGCCAGATTAACTGGAATCCCATATTCCTATGTGATTTATGTTTGAACTTTGGCAACTATCTTCCCAAGATTTATTTGTGTACTCACTAATTTTTCAATTAGTTGAAGGCTGCACTCCACTCTGCTTCCTTTCATCTCATTGTCTCCCATCCATCGATTACTTATCTTAAAAGGAAACCAAAGAAAAGACAGAAGGAAAATGTGCTGTTGGCAGGCAAGGATGGTGTCCAACTTTTCTTTCTTTCTTTTTTTTTTTCTGCCCCACATTGGAAAAAGAAAGAATAAACAGGCACTTCCAGAAGGGGCAAGCAGGACGGCCCCAGGTCTTCCAACTCTGCCATGAGCAAACATGTATAGGGTGACCAGACATCCCGCTTTTGAACAATTTGTCCTGCATCCCGCCACGTTTTAAAAAAGTCCTGATTTTTGGAAAGAATGCATGAACGGGAGGGAGAACAGCAAGGGAATATATGGTTTTAGGCTGCCCTGTGGCTATTTCACCAGGATATGAGTTTTATATTATTTTTGTTAATTTTATAATGTTAAACTGTAATAATAACAAATAATTGTTGAGAATTGATTATCGAGAACTGCTTATCAAAGTTTGCATTGTTGTCAGGACACCACCCCCCGCCCCTGGCCATGTCCCACTTTACAAATGTTAAAATCTGGTCACCCTGAACATGTACAAAAATATATTAAGAAAAACTGACGTTGTCACAGATGCTGCCAGAGATAAGGAGACAAAGCAAAATATGGCAAAAGCCTTTCTGAAGTTTTGCACAAGAAAAAAAAAGGTTAATTAGGGGAAATCAAGTTATAAATAACAAAGTGGTCTCCAGTTAACATGAAGTCATTAAGGCTAAGGGAAGGCTGAGTTGGGAGTGTCCTTACTGATACACGTTTCTGTGGTCTGCAGTGGTCTCAATGCAGGATTATTGCTGGCTGTCCCAGGGCAGAAATGACTTGTAGGGATATAGGTGAAACACCTATATGCCTCTGTCCAGAAAAGTCATTTGAGAAAGAGCAGCGAAAAGACTTTAGGCAGGCATACTTGTAAGAAACTGAGGCAGAATCCCATGTGGCCAGGTTAGTTGTGGGCCTAACATGACCAAGGCTTTGGCTGGAAAGGCATTTCCAGATTGCATTAAGGAATTAAGGTTGACTTCATAAGGCCAGTGTAAAAACCCTTGGAAAACTGGCCAGATACCCATCAGTAACCTTTCCTGATCTGTGGTAAGTGACGAAGGTCGCTTGCTGATGGATCCAGGAATGGAAATGTGCTAGGGGACCTCAAGAGAAATTTATCCAATGCATACAGGTATCTAATGGCACAGATGAAACCTGGGCTCATGAAAGGCTTTTGAGAAGTCCAGCCTGAGAATTCCTTATAAAAGGCTCCAGCAAAACCCCCCTGACTTAAGGCCTACATGGGAGCAGAGGTTTGCACACAAATTCTTGTATGCCCAAGAAGTTTCCTTATGCCTTGCTTAAAGATTCAAAGTAACAGCCTCCAAATGGCAAGGTCAGCAAGGGCAAGTATTCAATCTACCTTGTTCCTCCCTAGCCTCAGACATTGTTAGATAAGAACAAAGAAGTAATGGCTAACAACATGTTCTCCATTAAGTTATGTTAAATTGGGTTATGCTGATAGGGTTATGTTAAAAGCTGTATGTTGAGTGGATTATCAGATGTCACATGATGTTTAATTGGATCAATGAGGTCATTGCTGTATGTACAAAATTCCCTATATAAGCCAACTGCAAATAAAGAAGCTCGCCATTTTGCCTGAGTGAGCAGATGGCCACCTTTATTTAAAACACAATTTCAATAAGTGTACTTATTCTCTGTGACACGGCTTTCCCATGAGACCCTTACAGCAACACAGGGATACTGCCACTGACCATTCATTCAGTGATATGACATGAAGTTGCAGGGCCAGGAATGCAGTATGATATGAATATAATCTTTGGAGCTCTGTCCAAATGAGGGATTTGGGCAGTTCTTGAAGAAACAGGACTCAACTTGCACAGGCCAGAAATGCACAAAAACTTACATGAGGAAAACTGTAAAACCTTCATGAAGCATCTGGCTCTTACAAGCCAGAATTTAGTCTATGTCATTATATAGATGTGCCAGACAATTAAAATACAGTGTGTTATATTTAAATAACAGCTAAGGCCGGGGCTGAGAAAAGCACAGAACACCCTTTTGGGCCTTGTTTTATGTTTATAATTTTGTATTCTTAATGAGGTACATATCTTAGTTCATATGTATTGCTATAAAGGAATACTTGAGTCTGGGGAATTTTTAAAGAAAGGGGTTTCTTTGGTTCATAGTTCTGCAGGCTGTATGTGAATCATGGTGCCAGCATCTGCTTCTGGTGAGGGCTTCAGGCTGCTCCCACTCATGGCAGAGGGTGAAGGGGCATGTGCAGAGATCAAGTGGCGAGAAAGGAAGCAAGAGAGCACAGAGGGAGGCACCAGGCTCTTTTTAACAACCACTTACACAGGAATAAATATAGCAGGAATTTACTCATTACTCAAGGATGCCATTAAGCCTTTCATGAGGGATTCTCCCCTGTGACCCAAACATCTCCCATTAGACCCCTCCCTTAACAGTGGTGATCCAAATTTCAACATGAGGTTTTGGGAGACAAACATCCAAACAATAGATGCATCCAAGACTGAAAAATGCTTCAGGCCCTACAAAACTATCTGATCCTAAATACAAGTCTCTTGGAGGAGTCTCATTGCCATCCTGCCCTCACCACCTCATTATCCCCCACCCCTAAATAGATAGCCACTTATATTAATTTCTGGATTCTTCTATCTGTGATTCCTTTTATAAAGTTAAGAAAATACGAATATTCCCATAAATGTACTCTAATTCAATCTTTTAGTTTACACCAAAGGTAGCATACTGATATGCATTATTCCTATGTGAAAAACAATTTGAGTGGTCAAATCTATCATTTTTTTCATTTCATTTCTTCTGGATTTTGAGGAATAGTCTAAGCCTTTTTCCACTTCTGGGCTATAAAGAAATTATTTCATGTGTTCTTCTAGTACTTTTCATTTTTGTTCTGATATACACTGTGAAGTATGTATCCAATTTTATCTATTTTCATATAAATATGCAATTGAGATGCCATCTTAAGCAAACACCAACGCTTGTGTGTATTTGGCTCTATTTCTGGACTTGTTCTGAACTTGTTCTGCTCCCTGATCTCTTTGTCTATTTATGCATCAATACCACTTTGTTTAATGTCTGGTGGAGCTAGCTCTCTCCGCCACCTTATGCTAACGTCAATTGTTATTTTATTATAAAAACTTTGAAATCAACCTGTCTAACCTCAGAAAACAATTTGCTTGGTTTTTAAATTAAGATGGTGTTAAATTTTGCATATTAACTTGGGGGAAATTGACATCTCTGTGACGTTGAATCATCCTATCCAAAAATAAAAGATGTTTCTCCATTTATTCAAGTCTCCTTTTGTACCTTCAGGAAGGTTTTATAATTTTCCTCAGGTAGGCTTTTGTGCACTTCTTATGTTTATTCCTAAATGTTTTTTGTTTTCTGTTGTTATTGTAATTGGAGTTCATCACATTTGCTAGTTTGTTCTTGTAAATATAAACAAAGGCAATTTTTTTTTTTATCTTTTAATTTTATATCCTGCTCCTATACTGAATTCTCATATTGTCGGTATGAATTTAAGACTTGATTTCCTGGGTTTTACAAGGATGCTATCCTATCATTTACCCATAAATAGAAATAGGTTATCTTTGCTTTTCCAGTTCTTCTTCTTGATAGCCAAGAAGGATGGAATGACACTAAAAGTTCTCTGGGGAAAGTGAGAAGAACTCTGATCCCCTGCACAGGAGAAAAGAATAACAGAAGAATAACTTTTTGTTCAGAGTGGGAAGGGCACCTTATCCCGTCAAAAGGAGTAGGTAGTAGGGTATAGACATTTGGTTTGTTAATCCCTGGAGAGGGAGCATGTGAAGAAGAGGCAATTGTAGATTGACTGACTATTGGAAAACAGACCCCAGGAAACAGCTAAGGCCTGGACTGAGAACAGCACAGAACACCCACTCCATTGTCACGCAGGCCTGAGGGGAATGCAAAAGTCAACACTGAGCAAAATTCATTCACAAACAATTTTCTGACAGATACATTAATAAACAAATACTTAAAAATGCTAGTAATTCCGTTGTATGCTATAAAGCTATTGTAACCAAATTGGCATGGTATCAGCATAAAAACAGACACATAGGCCAATGGAACAGGAAAGAGAACCCAGAAATTAATCCATGTATCTACAGCCAACTGATTTTTGACAAAGGTACCAACAAGACTCACTGGGGAAAGGACAGTCTCTTTAATAAATGGAAAACTGGATAACCATGAGCAGAAGAATGAAATTAAACCCTAACCTCCCATGCTATACAGAAATTAACTCAAAATGGATCAAGGAACTAAATGTAAGACCTGAAAAACCACTAGAAGAAAAATAGGAGAAACGCCTCAGGACAGAAACACTTCAAGTTAGGGGAAAGATTTTATGAATAAGACCTCAAAAGCACAGGCAACAAAAGCAAAAGTAAGTAAAAGGGATTATAATAAACTCAAAAGCTTCCACACAGCAAAGGAAACAGTCAACAGAGTGAAAAGTCAACCTACAGAATGTGAGAAAATATTTGCAAATTACTCATCTGATGTGGGATTAATATCCAAAACATAAGGAACTCAAACACTGCAACAGAAAGAGAAAAGCCTAATTTAAAAAATGGGCAAATGAGCTGAACAGACATTTCTCAAAAGTCACACAAATGGTCAAGAAATACATAAAGAAAAAATGCCCAACATCACTAATCATCAGAGAAATGCAAATCAAAACAACAATGCAGTATGTCACACTGATTAGGATGACGATTATTAAAAAGACAAAACCAGGGCTGTGCCTGTGGCTCAGTGGGTAGGGTGCTGGCCCCATATACTGAGGGTGGTGGGTTCAAACCTGGTCCTAGTCAATTTGCAACAAAAAGCGGGGCATTGTGGCAGGTGCCTATAATCCCAGCTACTTGGGAGGTTGAGGCAAAAGAGTCCCCTAAGCCCAGGAGTTGGAGGTTGCTATGAGCTGTGATGCCACAGCACTCTACTGAGGGCAATAAGGTGAGACACTGTCTCAAAAAAAAACCCCAAAAGACAAAAATAAGTAATTTTGTGTTTTGATCACCTAGAGTGGTACCTGGTACATAGCGGGTTCTCAATGAAGTGTTGTGTTGTTTTTTTTTTAAACACAAAATTCTTTTATTTTAGACATGTAAGGAAAGCTATTTCAAAATCTAGTAATTTAAAGCAAGCAGCTGTACACAGGTAACAAAAGCAACATTTTGTTACAGCTCAGCACATAGAACCCAAAGCAATCAGGCATGAGATAATACATATTTATGTAGCCAGATGAATAACATATGGTGGGGCACAGGAAGGGATGGAGGAAACAAATGGAAATGAAAGACCAATGTCTCTCAATGCTTCAAATGTATAATGCTAAATTTCTCATTTGATAGCACATCCAGGTGCTTCAAATGTAGTGCATTACAGCAAAAATAGTGAGAAAGGGAATAATTTATCTGTATACCTGCCCAATATTGTTTGGTCAAAACACATTTTCATAAGTCTTCTCTCAGTGGTAAACCAATTTGCTCATGTTCTGAAGTTGTTTTTTAATAACTTACTCAAATCAGGCTTTAAGTTCACTAGACATAAAACAATGAATTATCTAATACTTTTCCTTTTATAATAAAATATACTATATGCTTTATTGAAATATGATAGTGATAAGTATAAAAATATTTAATATTTGAAAATATAAAGCTACAGTTAACAAAGTGTTAAGGGTTTAAATGAAGACTTAATATATGGGAAAGGCATAACTAGTAAAATACAAGTATTTAGGAATTGAAACTGAATGTTAGAATTAAGTAAGGTCTTTATGAATGTGTTGCCTTACCCTATGCCTAAATGATAGTGCGTGAATTTCAGGTGACCCTGTATAATTTTTCATTGTAACATCAGATCACTAAAAAGTATTTTTATTTCTCACTTTTTAGTCAAGGCTGCCAAGACCTCATCTCAAATCTGGGTCAGCATTGGGGTATGCACCTAGCCACTAAGCAGTCCAGCCAACTCCAGACTCCCTGCGCCCAAGACCTGCCCTAATAAGGTGGTGCTCAGAATTAGTCCTGGGTCACATGAACACCGCAGCCAGACAGGCGGCGGGCGTGTTCTTCCTCACACATGCGCACATTTTCTTCGCTTGTTCTTGGAGGAAGGGGCGCAGACTCAGAGCCCTGGCCCGGAGGCGGGGCTGAGAGAAGAGGCGGGGCAGTGGCTGCGCGCCTGCGCAGAAGGAAGCTCACGAGCTAGAGTACTGTGGCCGGAGTGGCGTGAACGACCGAAGATAAAATGCAGGTGAGTGAGGTACCCGGTGCAGAGTTTGGAGGCGGTGGCCGCTCGTTTGTCCTGTTGGTCGGCTGCTGAGCTTGCGGGAAGCGCCGGGCTCCGCAGGCATGAAGAGGAGATCACGCCAGTCTGGGCCCCGCCCAGACGCGGTGCGGAAGGGCGGCCGGGGTCCCCAGTGGACCAGGACTGAGTGTCCCCTCGGCACAGTGCCTAGAACCCAGATTTCTGTCCTTAGGGGCTTCCTCGATGAATCTTTAGGTCTTTCTCCACCGGGTCCTGTGAACGACTTGCCGGGTCCCACGTGACAAAAGTTACTTGCTATTTGTTACCTCCCTTAATGACTGTAGGGATGTGGACGCTGAGGCATGGAGAAGTGGAGGGTCCGGCCTTGATGGGAGGGGTCCTGCCCAGTAAAGCTTCGGCGGAGCCCGCGTTCCTGGCTGCACTTAGAGCTGGCTAAGGGCTAAGTTAACACCCTCTTCCTCCGAGTCCTGGTGTTCAGTTGGGGTGCGCCCCATTTCTGACCACCAGGGTTCCAGAGCTCAGCCCAGGGGTTCCTCTGCTCAGTGCTGGAAGTTTACCTTGAAGTGGATAACATCAAACTCCCCTAATTTTGTGTTTTTTCGATAAGTGGGATGTTCTAATGGAGTTTGACTAAAGCATAAAGAAAATGAATGCTCCACCAAACACCTTGGAAATAGGCACCCTTCTGAGCAAAACTCTGTGACAACTAAATTTTGCCACTGTCCAAGGACCCAGCCCTCCCTAATCTCACTGTGGGCAGGAATTCTGGTTAAGTAGCCTCTGTGCAGTGACAGATGGGAAATGGAGATGGTGTGGGATTGCTTGGGGGTGGGTTGGGGAGGCTTTGGGGGCAGTGGGAGATGACCATTGGTAAGGACAGTGAGTCTGCCACAGCCAGACACTCTTAAACCGCAAAGAGGAAGCTCAGGGACTGTGCTGGCCCTTCTGCATCCTCTATCCTTCAGGTCCCTGCTTTAAAATGCCACCTGTTCTGAGGCCTTCCCTGACCACCTGGTGGAAAGGATTCTGTTCATTTTTCTATCCAAGTATTTCAGCAAGATTGTCACACAGAGGCAGGTCTGGGACCTGGTTATCCCAGAGCCCTCTTCTACGGTGCTCCTTGATTTCTAGTTCCAAACCAAGTCTGGGTTCCATTAGTGGTGTTCCTGCCACACCTCCAAACTGGTGCTTGAGCAGCTGACACCTGAATCTAAGAGCCCACTTTGACATTGATCTTTCTGACATTTGAACCTCATATATTTGGCCAACCGTTCAAGCAGGGCAGTGGTGTCTTTCTAAACACCATGCCTCTCCTAAGCTTGTGAGGATTACATGAGTAGGTACAGGTAAAGGGCTTAGAAAGTGCCCAGAAGTTCGTGTTTAATAAACATTAGCTGTTAAGAGCTGCTCCGAGAATTCTGTCACCCTAGTCCTAGGGTCTCCTCCTCCCCCTCCGATTCTTCTGCAGCCTCTCAGGGCTTTCAGATGCTCAAAATGTCACCATCTCTTTGCTCATGGGCCCTTTGACCATGCTGGTCCATCTGCCTGAAAAGCTGTTTCCTAAGGCCTTATATTCCTGTGGCTGGTTCTTTCCCACTGTCAGGTGATGGTTAAATATTACCTCCTATGGAGAACATCTCTGTCCACCCTATGTAATGTGGGTCATTGTAACTCTTGACCAGCAGCCTATTTGTCATTGTTCTTGCCACAAGTATCTGCGTGTGTATGTGTGTTTATAGTTTGTATATATACACTTGTTCAGTACCTGACTTTTCCTCTTGACTATAAGGCAGGTGGCCGTTCAACCATGCTTCTCTGTTGTCTAATACATGTAGTAGGTACTTAAAAAACTGTTGACTGAATCATTCCAAGTCATTCATACAATAAAAACATTGAACAGAAGTCAGGTCAGAGCCTTGGTATCAGTCCTGATGCTGATCTGCATATAATATCCAGATTTTTAGCCAACACTAGCTACAGGGACGGTGGGGCTTTTCATACTTTCTTGGAAATAGACCACAGAGTAATTTGGTTTGAATTCCCCTTTTCCCACCATTTTGCCTGTATGGCCCCTTGCCCAGTATGGCGCCCTCCATACTGGACTTTTGCACTCATGGCAGCCTTTTTCCTCTTATTCTAGGACCCCAATGCAGACACTGAGTGGAATGACATCTTACGCAAAAAGGGCATCTTGCCCTCGAAGGAAAGTCTGAAAGACTTGGAAAAGGAGGCAGAAGAAGAGGAGCAGAGAGCCCTCCAGCAGTCAGTGGGTGAGCTTGCTCAGTTCCTTGTTCCTTGTCTTTCTGGGTTAGCGGACAGCTTTCTAAGCTGTTGACTACTGTGGTAGAAGGATCTGTGTTTTTTTTTTTTGAGACAGAGTATTACTTTTTCTCCTTGGGTAGAGTATTATGGCATCGTAGTTCATAGCAACCTCAAATTCCTAGACTCAAGCGATCCTCTTGCCTCAGCCTCCCAAGTAACTGGGACTATAGGCACATGTCACAACGTGGGGCAATTTTTCTATTTTAGGTAGAGATGGGGTCTTATTCTTGCTTAGGCTGGTCTTGAGCTTCTCAGCTCAAGCAATCCACCTGCCTTGGCCTCCCAGAGAGCTGGGAGTGGCTAGGAGCCACTGTGCCCTGTGTAGAAGGATCATCTGAGCAGGAGAAGGGCCAGAGTGCTGGCACTTTTGTGGGACCTCAGGCGAATCACAAGGTGTCTCTAGCCTTCACCTTCCTAGGCCATAGACTTAGGGAGACTTCAGAGGTCCTTTTTAAGTCATTGTCTGAGTCAGATGAGCATGATACTCCTAAAGAAAGCATTTTTGAGTCTTAACTTTCTGATCTGTGATTCACTTTAAATAATGTCAGTGAAATTTGATTAAAGTTTTCAATGTTTGTATTCTCCCGAGTTATACTTTATCATCTTTGTGGATTTATTGAGGACATTAAAATAGTTTAACTTGAGGAAACAAGATGTTTGTAATAAGTTGGGTGAAAGAGGGGTTTTCTCAAAGGTAGCCAAGCTACCTGGATTGGAATTCCTTGGAGTACTTGTAAAGGAAAAAACCCATCTTTACTGAATCAGGATATCTGGGGTGGAGCCAGAGAATCTGCGTTTTAAATAGGTGCCATGAAAGATTTCTGGTGCATGCCAGAGTTTGAGAACCACTGATCTTGGGGACTAGTATTTTTGTCCTCTGCTTACATTTTGTCATTAACATAGAGAAGGATTTATTAGAAAATATTTATCTAGCAAATGTTTATTGAACGACTAGCACATGTCATGTGCTACTGTGGGCGATAGGGATTTAGCTATGCACATGCCAGGCAAAATTCTCTGCCCTGTGGAACTTACATTCTAGTGGAGAAAAATTGCCAAAAGTTCCAAGGGGTGGAGCAGCCCTGGGGAGTAGGGGGGAGGAGAGAGCCATCAGTGAAGCAAGGGTCATTGTTGACCTTGAGGATGGTACTTCGTGGAGTGATGAGAGGAGGAAAAAATACGATTTGATTTTGGGAAGTAGTGTTTATGGCAGTAAAAATACAGATTTTATAGCAGTTGGTTACAAGAAACAATAGAGCTGCTTATCACTCTAAATAAAAGACAAGGAAGTACGTGATAATCTCCTTAAACTCTAGGAAGGGTGTGCATGGGGAGAACATCCAACGGTATCCTCTATGTCCTTGGGTGATGTGAGAACTATTCATGTACTTGGAAATTGGACCAGGTGACTTCAGGCAGATCTCTCATTTTATACACTTGGAAAATCCATACCTTATTATTGTGTGGAGGTAGGAGAGTCAAGTCTGCAGGAATCAACATAGGTCTATCTTTTTTATAAAAGCTCTCCACTTCTACTTTTAAAAAAAACTTAAGTATTTTTGTTTTTCTTTCCTTTTTTTTGCAGTTTTTGGCCAGGGCCCGGTTTGAACCCGCCACCTCTGGTATTTGGGGCTGGCACCCTACTCCTTTGAGCCACAGGCACCGCCCACTTTCCTTTTTTCTTTCTGGTGGGCTGGTAGTCTTTTGGTGTTGTGTGCATGATTTTAGAGGAAAAGCAAAGGGAAAAAAGCAAGTGCATATCTGTTTATCTTTTTAAATGTTTTATTCTTTGCCGATATAACTAACTTCAGTGAAAACGTATGAAGATATGACTTTGGAAGAGCTAGAGGATCATGAAGATGAATTTAATGAGGAGGATGAACGTGCTATTGAAATGTACAGGTTAGTGCTGCCCAGAGAGACGGTTTGTTTTTTTGTGTGCTAATAAAATGTGTTTCCTTTGAAAAACTAATTTTCCAGCTGAGATAACCTTTGGGAAGGGCAGTAATGAAATAGAAATATTGCAGATTTCAACAAACTGGTCTTAGACTTTTGCCATGAGAAATAATCACAGCTGGACCATTGCAGATTGTCTTGTGAAGGATACATGTGTGTGTGCCCCGT
Source organism: Galagoides demidoff (assembly GCA_963574575.1). Classification (NCBI taxonomy): domain Eukaryota; kingdom Metazoa; phylum Chordata; class Mammalia; order Primates; family Galagidae; genus Galagoides; species Galagoides demidoff. Next base: position 6,400 of record CAUYQV010024510.1, on the reverse strand, counting down.
GCTTGTGTGTACATCTGTGTAAAATGCTTCTCTCCGCCTGTGGTATAGGCAGCAAAGACTGGCTGAGTGGAAAGCAAGTCAACTGAAAAATAAATTTGGAGAAGTTTTGGAGATCTCAGGAAAGGACTATGTTCAAGAAGTTACCAAAGCCGGTGAGGGCTTGTGGGTAATCTTGCACCTTTACAAGCAAGGGTGAGCTGATCTTCCATGCTATCTGTAAAATAGTAATTTGAATTTATGTTTTGAATATCTCAAGCTTAATCCATATCAGAGGGGTTTTTTCTGTTTGTTTTGTTTGGCTGCTTTTTTTGGTATCAAGTTAGGTGTTTTGTTGCTGGCTTGCCCAAACTTTGGTGCCTGATTTTCGTCTTTCAATTTAATATTTGTCACTAATACAAATGACCCTGTTAAAGTGTAGCAATGAAGACTTTGCTTTTCCTTTTCTGAAAGAAAATCCCTAAGTTCTCTATTGTTCTAGAAGAACTCTGGCATTTCAGAATTCCACGTGAGTAATCCCTCTTACAGACAGTGAGCTGGCCTCACAGTGACTGCCAGTGCTAAGTGATGCTGAGGTCCTCTGGTGTTTTCCACGTGCTTAGTCCTGCTCTTAAACTGTAGAGTCCAGTTTCCAGAAATTCCCTATTGAGGAATTTCTTCAAAGCAGGAAATGCTTTCTGGGACGTGGTTTACACATTCTAAATCTTCAATGGTATGTCATTCAACCATATAGAAAGGCGTGGCAATTATCTTTTACATTGGTATTTTTCTGACTTACCTTTGTGTCAAAATAAATTGGACTTTGGATTTAGAGTTCTTAACTTTCTCTGAGCATATAGGACTTTGGATTTAGAGTTCTTCACTTTCTCTGAGCATATATAGAAATGTTTTTTAAAAAATATTAATCCATTTTAGCTAGCAGCAGAATCACTTGTGAAACTTGTGAGGCTTCACATAAGGTAGAAGTAGTTGAGCTTTTTAAAATTTGAATGTGGAATCACAGTTGCTTCTGTTTTTCTTTCTCTTTTATAGGATTCCCCTCTGTGCCCTAATAAATCAATACTTCAGTGAACTTGCCAGGAAGTTTCCTGATGTCAAATTTATCAAAGCCATTTCCACAACCTGCATACCCAACTACCCTGACAGGAATCTGCCCACAATATTTGTTTCCCTTGAAGGTGAAATCAAGGCTCAGTTTATTGGTCCTCTGGTGTTTGGCGGCATGAACCTGACCAGAGATGGTAAGCAGCTCTTGGAGACAGGCGAGGGCAGCGAGGGTGCGGAGGGATGTTTCTGTTGGAGAGAGTCCTTATTTCCTAGACAAGTGTCATGATGCTTTGTCAGGTTCTCCTTTGCCTCCATGTGGATCATTGTTAAGAGGGAAGAAGCACATTTAATGTCTCATCTCAGGCAAATAATCAGAAGTAGTTACAACTAGACTCTAATAGTTACTCAGTTAAAGGAATGCACAGTGGACTTAAATTAAGTGTATTTAATATTAATGTGGAATTTGTTTCCTCTCTGCAGCTGAGGGTTTTAAGTAACAGATGAAGATTACAGCACTCATTTTTATTTAATTCATAGGCCCATATAGTGACAGATGCTAATATATGTATTTCTTTATAGAAATATTTTTTTCAGTTGAATATCAGTAGCTTTTACATTTAAATTAAAATTTTATTTAATCCTGTCTCTTAACCCAGAAGAGATTATGTGTTTGTTTTTTTCTTTTTCCTTTTGAGCTGTTGCACATAGAGGTGTCAAAGTACACATCTGCATGCAATGTGGAAGAAATCTGAGGTCAGAGGCTTTCACACCAAGTAAAATCCCTTATCTCTTTACTGAAATAATATACTCAACCATGCTTTACTAGTTTTAAATGTGACTTTATGATACTAGACTACTAAGATATTCAACTGGGAGGAACATAAACACGCACACGTATACACATGTGAGATACATTAGTTACATGTTTGTTCAAGGGTGTATAGCTTTTTAGACTACATTTATTTGCCTCTTATTTTGACTTTTTTTGAATGTATTATAAGGGGAGGGAGATAGGAGTATAATCATAGAGTCTTTATTTCTAGAAAAAGTCTTATTTGAGGACTAGTGCACTTCTTTATAATGATGCTATGTGTAGGTGAACAATAACATTACATATATATACTTATACACATGTACATATGCACATGTGTGGATGTATAAATATTTACTTGAGTCAAGAATTAGAAGTCTTGGGTTGTTCTAAAGAAATTTGTTGAATTTTGTATAACATTGAGCCAAAGTCCTTAGAACTGGAAATAGTGATGTTATTCATCTCTGTAGAGCATTTTCCCCCGACACTGCGTTATTAAGGTGATTGGCAAGGAAAACTGTATATATTTCACGTATGCAAAATGATGTGATGTGTATACAATGTGAAATGATCACCACAGAGAAACTAGTTAACGTATCCATCACCTCACATGTTATCCTTTTTCTTTTTTTGTGGTGAGAAAAGAGATCTACTCACCGAGAAAACTCTGAATATATAATACATGATTATTAACTGTAGTCACTGTGCTATACACTAGATCTCCAGAATTTATCTGTCTTATAACTAAAAGTTTATACAGTTTTACTGATGTCTTCTGTTTACCCCCAACCCCTGGTAACCACCTTCTAGTCTGTTTCATGGAACACTTCAAATTCATATGACTTCAATATTCAATAAATCAGTTGTCAGAATTTAATAGAAGTGCCCAACTAGCAGAACGTCTCTGCATTGATCTTCCTTTAAGCCAGGATAGTCATTTTAGAATCTCTTGAGTAGTCCCTTAGTAGCCTGGGTTCTTCTATGCAGTGGAAAAATACATCATTTAATTTCACTTCACAAAGTCTCACACCATGTGGAGTTCAAGTGAGATATAGGAGCTGAGTCTTTAGTCACTAATTCTTTACTTTTTCATTTATTTTTTATTACTGAGAACAAATGTATCAGTTCAAGGGTATCATTATACATTTATCCTTTGACCCAAGATTGGGATATTATTGGATTTGAGGCTGAAGAATTTCCTTTTATTAACTAAAATTAGATTTAATGATTAGATTGCCAGCAGGCCCGTGGAAATTAATTTTTTTAAACGTTTCATGCTGATTTCTTGCCTGAGAAATTGTCCAAGCCGGGAAATTGCTGTCATCAGAGGATAGCCTTCTTCTTTGTATTTTATTTTAATTTCCTTATAGGTTCAAGTTTAAACAATACCTCATTTGATCTCATCTTCTGAAAATATGTTTGAAAATATTTTGTGTTTTCCTTCTTAAATGAATCATTTTTTAAAAAATTTTCTTTAGGCACCTTAAACTTAACGGTAGTAAAATCAAATTGTCATCATTTTGATAAGTGGTGTTTTCCGCTTAGACAAACCGTGGCTGACTGGATTCTGGGTGTGGGGAGCAGTGCCCGTGGTACTTCATGGATTTGCCTTTCTTTATCATGTAGAGTTGGAGTGGAAGCTGTCTGAGTCAGGCGCCATCAAGACCGACCTGGAGGAGAACCCGAAGAAGCAGATTGAAGACGTCTTGCTGTCCTCGGTGCGCTGCTCTGTCCCCATGAGGAGGGACAGTGATTCTGAGGGTGACTAGAGCTGTAGCTGCCACAACTTGCCGAACTCTCGTGATGGGGCGGCTTGTCTGGATTTTTGTAAAAAAGAAAAAGCAAGAAGGAGTCCTTTTGGTTTTTAGACTTTTATAATTATGTTTTAAATCTCAGATGTTTTATAAATAATTATTGGTGGGTATTCTATTAAATTTTTTGGAACTCTCTTTTTAAATTATAATATTTCTTTTTAAAAAAATTAAAACCAGTTTTTAGAATAGCAAATGTCTGTGTTTTCCTCCCTTATATTTTAAGTAAGCCATAAAATCTAGTCACTATTTTTTGATGTATAGAAAGGAATATGGAGTTTTAAATAATGTGAATAAATTATACAGTGGATAATTGCAAACTAAGCTTTACTGTTACATTGTTTTTATTTTATAAAGGTAGCAGTAGGAGTATCAACTCAATTAAAATATAAGCACAATATCTAGAGGAACAAATCTTAGTATTTATCTTATGTAAAAGAAATAGACAATTTTTGTGAAACTATTGTCTTATCAAAGCAATAACAAAGATTCCAGTTTACTGCCATATTTGAGTAAATGTGTTTTCTAGTTAAAATACTGTTTATCTCAGACTGTTGAGTATCAGCTATTTTGATTCCATAAAAGTCACCTTAAATTATTTTTCAGAAATAAAGATACAAGCACACATATAGATAGATGAACTGTATCTCATTCAGTCAAAAAAAAAAAAAAATCCCATTGTTTTGTGAACCAGAATCTTGTTAGCTTTATCACTTCTTGTCAAATTGACATTGATAACAGAAAAATTAGGGGAAAAATTATTTTCTGATATTTGTGTTGAATGATACAGTGCTTAATGCTGGTTTGAATCTTAAAAATACGAAGCAGAGCATGGAGTTCTTTGATTATATTGTAAAATTCACTTTTGCTTTAATTTGAAGAATAATAGGCGGCTGTCACCCATCTTATCTGTCAGAGGTGTCTGAGTGGTATCTGATTTTCTACACTCACGAGAACCTGTGCTGCTGATAAAAATGTACTCCCTTAGTGGTTTACTTTGAAGGGTGTCTAATTTTTAATCACAGGGCTGAAATAATTTTGGTCAGTTCTATCACAAAATGCTATTCCCCTGGGATTTGAAGGAGCACTGCCTTCTCAGAATTTCTATTAGTAGCTGACATTATCATGAAACATTGGGAGAAGAACAAATGTGGAGAGTTTGATGCTGCATTTGTCTGGGAGCTTTAATGTGTGCACTTACAAGGAAAAGAGAGCCTACATGATTGGGACAGCATCTAGCAGGGTCTAATTCTAAATGTTTGCTATCCCTCTTTGATCTAGGTGTGAAAAATCATCATCATCTTTCCTCCAGGCCGGACTAAGACACACACGTAGTTTGCAGCAAAAAGCTCAGGTGCCTATATGTGTCCTTGGTGAATGAGCCTGTCTGGCCACTCAGGACCGGGCAGGTGTTTAGTCATCTGAACTTGGATTAGAGAGAAGCATCTCTATCTCAAAATTTTGACTGTGATTTGGAACTCGACCTGCAAGTTTCCAGGCTGTTTAAACCTGGGAGACTTCCTCCTTACTGTTGCCTTCTATGTCCTTGGGCACGTGACTGGAGTGACAAGGGTGATAAAGCTTGGTAATAAGGATTGAGTTCCCCCAGTTGCACAGCAGGGACACAGTGGCAGGGAAGGGCTCCTGGAAGTTGTCTTCTGTGCCGGGTGGGAAGGCTTAAGTGGGTGCTAGGTAGCCCTTGAGATAGTAAATTATGGGGAGAAGTGAAATGAGTAGGATTGTATAGTCAAATACACTTGATTCTGACATCCTTACTTTGCAGAGGAGAAAAAGGCTATATACACCTTCATCAAAAACCTCACTTCACATTCTCGGACCCCATGGTGGCTGGTCACTGCTTCTGCAGAGGCCCACAACAGAACTGCTTCCTGGGGCTTCAGGACTGGCTCAAAAGGCACTAAGTGAGAGAGGTTTGGAAGGGTATCCTCTGTCACCAGTGCCTACATTTTTGAAAAATCATCTATTGTCTCTAGTTTTAAATTCTTACATAATGATCCCAAATGTTGACCTAGGACTTCTCAGGGCGGCATGACAAACCACTCGTGTTGTGACCATGCTGCCTACTTTAGAATCGTGTTCCCACGACAGTCATTTTGTTCTGCTGCAGAAATCAACTGTTACTCTGAATATAATAACAATGAAAAGTTTTTAATATTGTGAGAATTACTAAAATGAGACAGATGTGAAACGAGCACGTGCTGTTGGGAAAATGGTGCTGATAGACGCTGCCACAAACCTCCAATTTGTTAAAAGCCCAATTACCATGAAGTACAATAAAGGGGTGCACAGTAAAATGAGTGAGGCCGGTGAATCAGTTAGGGGGGTTCTACAAATGTCTTAGTAAGAGCCAGCTCTGATGCCTTTTTCTGCTGGTTTTGATGCTGGCGCTTTCTTGATCCTACCAGAAGGTGGCGACAACTTGACTACAGTTGCCACCCAGCCGGCTGTAACCACAGGATGCACCTGACCTCAGATGTTAACAATGAGGGGAGAAAGTGCTTAGAACTGGTGAAGTGGCATAGTATTACCCCACAGTGAAGGTATGTTAGGATATTGTTAGCATGACCATTATAGCTTTTAATTTTGAAAACAGATCTTTAGCTCTCTGAATCTGCTTGTTGACAATTAGGATGTTGAAAACACTAACTTCCTAATAAGAAAAATGCAGTTAATATTCCTTGAATATATATTATACTGAATATAGATTTTTTTT
>CAUYQV010024509.1:0-37420 GCA_963574575.1 Galagoides demidoff | reverse complement strand
CAGGTTGAATTCCCCTGGATAGCCACAAAGTCGCAAATAGAAGTATTGATATATGAAAAGACAGAAATTAGGTATTCAGGCTTGGAGTGGCAATATCCAACAGTTCCCCCACTCACCTTTAAAATGATCTTTGAGCTGTATTTCTTCACTTTTTCAGTGTGAACTCTTCTATCAGCTCCATAGGCCTCTTCAGCAAGGCAGGTCTTAATCTGATCTCTCCCAGGTTGCTAAACCAATTATGCAGGTACTGTGTTTCCCTGAAAATAAGACCTACCCCCAAAATAAGCCCTAGCAGGATTTCTATGCATTTGTTAAATATAAGCCCTACCCTGATAATAAGACCTAGTGATGGGCTTGGCTATACAGCATATCTACATAGCCACACCATGCATTTCAGTGGAGCTGTAAGGAAGACTGGAATACCTTTTTATCTACCACAGTGCCTTTCTCTGAGCTATTCACACTTGGGCTGGTGTGCATGTGGTAACTGCGGTCACAGGCATCCTATTGCGCACGTGCAAATGGCTAGGGGAAGAGTTCACGCACCACCAACAGGGTTGGCTCCCTGTGTCAGGTTCCAGAAGAAGATGACTTAACTAATTGAATAAATGTAGATTGTTGTATCATACTTAATAAAAATAAGCCCTAGTGTGTCTTCTTGAGAAAAATAAATATAAGACAGTGTCTTATTTTTGTGGAAACACAGTAATAGATTACCTTCCTGGGAAGATTCATGATGCCACAGAGGTTAAATAAGTACAGCATTATGTCACTTCTTATGTACCTCACCTGTGAGTACTTCAGTTATATTCCTAATCGAATTCCTAATCTACTTACTACTAATAATTGAATATTGGTTTTAAACTTATAAGATCATTATTAATAATTAAGTAATTCCCACACATGCCTACAGAGATGTTTCTGTATCTCCCCAAAATACTTCACACAATTGCAAATAATAGGTCTGTGTTAAGACTATAGTCTTAGTAGCTGAGACTTAGTGGCTATAGTCCCAGCTACTCAGGTGGCTGAGGCCAGAGAATCACTTGAACCCAAGAGTTTGAGGTTGCTGTGAAGCATGGCTCCATGGCATTGTACTGAGGGCAATGGAGTGAGATTCTGTCTCAAAAAAAAAAAAAGGAAAAGTCAGTTAACAGAGTGCAGTTCCCCTGTAACTTGTCTGGGTGGTTCAGCCAAAACCCAGAGGGAGATAGGAACCTGGGCAATCTCTTGAGCCGCAAAGTAGTGGTCAGACTTGATTGGAGGGGTTTGTTGGAGCAGAAGCTTCATGTCTGCCAGCATTTTTGCTGCGGCTGCCTGCGCAAATGACTTCAAGGAGAAGGGTGTCCTTCCTCTGTATCTCTTCTTGGCTCAATTCTAGCAAAGCTCTGAGTGGCTGGTTTGAGTTTTCCCTCAGGCAGCCAGGGACCAATCTGCTTCTTCTAGCCAAGGGAGCACTTAGACTGGGCGGTCTAGGAATAGGACTGTGAACCTGGTCCCATATTCCCATAACCCCATGGCATCATTTGGGGGCATGGAGTGGAGATTCAAGAATTATTCTTGAGTGGAGAGGGAGCCCACATAGACAGAATTGAGGGGAAAACATGCTACACATTTGTGTTGCAATGCAGACACAGGATACCCTCCTCCCCTCAGAGGGAGGTAGCACTCTCTAACCTGGCTATGGAGGCTTACAGTCTGGTCCTGCTGTGCTAAACAAGCACAGCTACCTACTGAGCTAGGTGGTTTGGCCAGATGCCAGGGAGGGAGAGTGACCCAAACCTTACTTCTGTATCTAAGACTATAGATTCTGAACTTCCCTGATTACCCAAGTAGATTTTTTGGGGTAGCACTGGCATCTCCATCCACCCCAGGATTCCCCTAGCAGCTGGGGGAACTGATCTTCAGCCCACATTGGATTGGCATTTGAGCCAGACGCAGACATAGACTTGCCCAACACGGCCCTACTTTGCTCTGTCCCACACATCAGCCTTGGTGATGGGAGACCATAAGAAAGGGCCCTGTTGGAGTTCCAGGGTCAAGCTCAGTGTCTGAGATGTTTAACACTCTTCTAATATACTGCGCTGGGCACAGCTCCCACAAACACCACATTTACCTCTCTCCTGCCAGGACAACCTGCTGGCAGGAAGTTAGTTTGTATAGCCTATTGTATGAGCTAATTTGCTTGTACAGAGCTCAGCCAACTCTTGACCATAAGTGCCATCAACTGGTCTGGAGAGACAATTCTTGCAGAGGTTGGGGGGAAAAGGAAAGATTCCAGAGACTCCTCATTTCTTTGTCTCATTAGGAAGCAGTGAACCTTTCCCTGATTATATATCACTGCTACAGCCTGCAAATAATTAGCATTTGAGAACACTACCACTTTAAGCTATCTATTACCAAGGAATTTATTTAGAGGCTTGGCCATCTCAAAACATTTATAAGCACAGCTAAAGGTCTTTACCTAACATATGCTAGTTAAACCTTTAGCAGAGGGGGAGAGGGAAGAAGTCCTGTTTAAACAAAAGTGAAGTCAAAAACAAGTGACACCTTGTCTGGATGAGAAGAAATCAACATAAGAATTCTGGCAGCATGAAAAAACACAGTGAAACAATTCCCCCAAAGGGTCACACTGGCTTTCTAGCAAGGGATTCCAATGAAAAGGAAACTTTTGAGATGTTGGACATGGAATTCAAATTTGAATCTTAAGGAAGCTCTATAAGATTGATGAGAAAGTTGCCAATACAAAGAAACAAATGAAAAAATTAGGATGTGAATGAAAAATTAGCTAAAAGACAATTTTAATAAAAACATAACAGAACTTCTGGAAGTAAAAGGATCGTTTAGGGAAGTACAAAATATAGTGGAAAGGTTTAACAATAGACTACATCAAGCATAAGAAAGTATTTTGAGCTTAGAGACAAGGCTTTTGAATTAATCCAGTCAAAAATGAAGAAAAAAGAATAAAGAAGGAGGAATAAAGTCTTACCTAGTCCTACAACTCTTATAATCAACATAAGAGTTATAGGTATTCCTGAGGGAGAAGAAGAAAAAGCCAAAAGCATGGGAAATATACTTGAGGGATTAATGGAGGAAAACTACCTTGGTCTTGCTGATTTAGGCATCTAGGTATGAGAAGGGCATCAAATTCCTGAAAAATTCATTGCAAACAGGACATCTCCAAGGAACATAGGCATCAGACTGGCGAAAGTCAAAGTGAAGAAGAATATTCTATAAACTGTAAGACAAAAGCATCAAGTAACTTAGAAATAAAGCAAATGTATCTGACTAACAGTAGACTCCTTAGAGGAAACTTTACAAGTCAGAAGGAAATGGGCTTCTATATTTAGTTTTCTTAAACAGAAAATAAAAAACTAAGCTCTGTATATGAAAGGGAAATAGTCTTTCCCAGACAAGTAAACACTAAGGAAATTTATCATCACTAGCCCTGCCCTATAAGCAGAACAATCACTACCCATCAGTGTAAAGATAACTGAAAGAAGAAAATCACAGGTCTCACAAAACAGTAACAGAAGGGAGAAAACAAATCAAGTAGGTAGCGCTGAACATAATGACTGTTACGGTACCTCACTTATCAATATTAGCACTGAATGTAGATGGTATAAATGCCTCAGTTAAATGATACAGATTGATAGAATAGATAAAAAAGCCACAATACAAATAGATTTTGTCTTCAAGAAACCCATTCAACTTGCAAATCCTCTCCTAGACTCAAGGTCAATAGGTGGAAAAAATATTACACAAAAATGGGAAACAAAAGTGAGCAGTACTAGATATTCTAATATCAGATAAAACAGACTTTAAATCAACAGCAGCAAAAACAAGGATCATCACTATATAATTATAAAGGAATGAACTCAATAAGAACACATAATAATCATAAACATATTTGTGCCTAATACAGGGGGTCCTAGATTTACAAAACAAAAACTGCTAGACTTAAGGAAATATTTAAACACTGACAGCATAGTATCTAGGGACTTCACCACTCCACTTACAAAACTAGACTGATCATCAGGGCAGAAAATCAGCATAGAAACACTGGACTTAAACAAGACTCTAGAACAGATGGATCTTGTAGGATATTCTACCCACAAACTGCAGAATATAAAATATAATACATTCTTCTCATCAGCATATGGAACATTTTCCAAGATGGATTTTATGTTAGGCCATAAAACAAATCTCAGCAAATTAAAGAAAATCAAAGTTATATTATATACCTTTTCAGACCACAGAAGAAAATAATAAATAAATTTCAATAGGAAGTGTCAAAAATACATGAATACATGAAAATTAACCGCTATTGAATGATCCTTTTATTAAAATCAATCAAAATCAAAATAGAAATAAAAAATATTTCACATAAAATGACAAACATGACACGTGCTACCAAAATCTCTGGGATACAGGAAAAGCAGTGTTAAGAGGGAATTTCATAGCATTAAATCCCTACTTCAAAAAGACATAAAGATCACAAATTAATAAAGTAATGTCACATCTTATACAACTAGATAAAGAATAAACCAAAACCCAAATTAGCATAATAAAAGAAATAACAAAGATTGGAGCAAAACTAATTGATATTGAACCCCTCCAAAAAAGCAATATAAAGGATAAACAACATGAATAGTTAATTCCTTTAAAAGATAAACAAAATTTGTAGACCACTAGGTAGGTTAACAAAGAGAAGAAGAGACAGTATTCAAATAAGCTCAATTTGAAGTGAAAAAGGAGTCATTACAACTGCTGCTACAGGCTTGGTGCCTGTGGCTCAATCGGCTAAGGCACCAGCCACGTACACCTAAGGTGGCGGGTTCGAATCCCCAGCCCGGGCCCGCCAACCAACAATGATGGCTGCAACCAAAAAATGGCCAGGCGTTGTGGCGGGCGCCTGTGGTCCCAGCTACTTGGGAGGCGGAGGCAGGAGACTTGCTTGAGCCCAGGAGTTGGAGGTTGCTATGAGCTGTGATGCCATGCCACTCTACCCAGGGGGACAGCTTGAGGCTCCGTCTCAAAAAAAAAAAAACAACTGCTGCTACAAACATAGAAATGATCATCCTCTACTACTATGAAAACCTCTATGCACAAAACTAGGAAGTCTAGAGGAAATGGATAAAGTTTTGAAAACACATACAGCCTCTCAAACTTGAATTAGGAAGAAGAGAAATCCTGAACGAATAGGGAGATTGAAACAATAATAAAAATCCATCTGAATCAGATGGATTCAAAGCCAAATTCTACCAGACTTCTAAAGAAGAATGGCACCTATCCTACTAAAACTATTAGATAACATTGAGAAGGAATCTTCCCTAACTCATTCAACAAAGCCATTATCATCCTGAGATCATAACCAGGAAAGGACTCAACCAAGAAAGAAAACTACAGACCAATATCTCTGACAAACACAACATGCAAAAACTTCAACAAAATACTAGCAAACTGAATTCAATTGCACATCCAAAGGATAATTTACCTTGAACAAATGGCATTCATCTCAGGGATGAAAGGATTATTTAGCATATAGAAGTCAATAAATGTGTTTCATTACATAAAAAGAATTAAAAACCTTATGAAAAAACATTTGATAAACTTCTGTCCCACTTTATAAAAAGACCCCTTAACAAAGTAGGCACAGAAGGAACTTATCTCAAAATAATGAAAGCCTTATATTACAAGTCCATGGCCACTATCATAATGAATGGGGGAACGATGAAAGCATTCCCCCTAAAACCTGAACTAGGATACCCACTGTTACCATGTATATTCTTTGTGGTAGTGGAAATCCTAGCCAGAACAATCAGGCATGAGAAGGAAATAAATACATTCCTATGAGAAAAGGGGAAGTCAAACTATCCATTTTTGCAGATAATGTGATTTCATATCCAGAGAACTATTGCAGCCAGAACAATCAGGCATGAGGAGGAAATAAATGAAATTCATATTAGAAAAGAGGAGGTCAAACTATCCATGTTTGCAGATGATATGATTTCATATCTGTAAAATTGTAAAGACTTCCAAAGAGTTCTAGAATTAATAAATTAATTCAGTAAAGCCTCAGGTTATAAAATTAATGCACACAAATCAGTAGCATTTCTATACACTAATAAAAGTAAAGCTGAGAATCAAAGAACTCAATACCATATACAGTGGCTGCAAAGAATATAAAAGACCTAAGAATATACTTAACCTAGAAAGTGTAAGATATCCTTAGGGAAAACTACAAAATACTGATAAAAGAAATCGTAGATGAAATGGAAGAGCATCCCATGCTGATACATTGGAAGAATCAATATTACTAAAATGTCCATACTGCCCAAAGTGATTTACAGACTCAGTGTAATTCCCACCAAAGTACCAATATTATTTTTCACAGAACTAGAAAAAAAATGCTAAATTTCATGTGGAATCACCCAGGAGCCCAAATAGCCAAAGCAATCCTAAGCAAAAAGAACAAATCTGGAGGCATCTCATTACCTGATTCAAATTATACTACAAAGGCTCTAGTAACCAAAATGGCATGTTACTGACATAAAGGTAGTTACATAGATCAATGGAACAAAATAAAGAAACCAGAAATAAAACCACTTAGCTACAATCAACTGATATTTGACAAAGTAGACATAAACACTAGGGAAAGGATACCCTTTTTGATCAATGGCGCTGAGAAAATTAAATAGCCACTTGCAGAAGAATGAAACTGGATCCCTGTTTCTCACCACATATAGAAATTAACTCAATATGGATTAAAGACTTATATACAAAGACCTAAAACCATAAACATTTTAGAAAGAAACTTAGGAAGAACTCTTCTGGGTATTGGCTCAGGCAAAGAATATATGACTAAAACCACTAAAACAAATACAGAAAGATCAAAAATAAGTGAGTTGGATTTAATTAAACTAAAATATTTTTATACGACAAAAGACATAATAAACAGAATAAACAGACAACATATAGAGTGGTAGAAAATATTCACAAACTATACATCCAGCAAAGGACTTATATCTATAATCTACAAAGATATAATTTATCCACATAAAGAAAATAGTTGTACCCCATAAATCTATTGAAATAACAGGTAGATCAGAACTTCCCAAAGACCAAATGAGTCCCCCCACCCCTGGCTCAATTTTAAATACAAAAGGCTAAAATATTCCAAGATACTTTGCCAGGATAAATGCTGGGTACATCACACCTGGCCCCTAGCTCATTATTAATCTCAAGATTACACTACGTATAATGTACAGAGTGTGTTGCACTTGGCCCTGAATAAACTTCTTGCCCATTGCTCTCAGCTTTCCACTGGGACCCAGGTTGGGGCAATAGATTTAAGTCTTTAGAATTTGAAAGAGTGTCAGTTACTAAGAATTCTGGGGTAACTTTTTGTATGTTCTGAGACAAGCCAAAAAACCAATTGTGCAACATATGATCACTATGATTTCAGGAAAAAATTTAAAAATATAGTTGGTAATGGCTAACATAAAATTTAATTGTAAGTGGTATTTGATAGAATTTCCCAGTCTCTCAAATATGCTGTATCTTTCCTTTTTTTTATGGTATGATGAGAAGAGGAGGAACAGTTCAAATATGGAGATTGTGTTATCTTTTCTCCCAACATTTCATTGCATAGATTTAATTGTTTGATTATTAAAATGTAGACGATAGTGTGATTTTAGAAGGAGAAGATTATGTTAAATGTGTGTTAGTCTTTTCATAGAAATGGCTACTCATAAGGCATTAGGGAAACTCATTTCCTGGGGAGACAAAAAAACGTTTTGTCATATGTCTTATAAATGTTGATATCTCAAATGTGAATTCAATCAGGAGATGCTTCTGGGAACTACTAGGTTTAAACATGACTGGTCTGTAAGTTGGCTTATGCCCTGGAGCCAAGACACATTCTGCTTCCTTTCTCCTCTGAACTTTCCAGGTTAATTAAAAACTATCATTATCACTGTTTCAGCAGCTGGTATACTATAAAAATAAGCTTTAACAATGGATTAATTGAAAGGCAGAGTGCTATTTCAGAAATCTTAAGAGAGAATATACCTCCTGCACCAAAACAGTACTAGTACTAGTTCATGCAAGATAAACCTAAGCAGACCTATAGATGTCTGCTAATCTTCCTGTTTTGGAAAACTTAAGATCTGTCCTCCTGCAGACCAGTTCCTCATTCTAATCTTCACCTCATGAGCATCAGTCATAAGGGAACCACTAATAGGTACCTCGGATTCTGCAACTTGTAGTGTAACCAAAGTAGAAGGATCAAAGTGTGTGAGAGGTACTGGAATAGAGTTGGGAGAAGGGTCCATAAAAAGGAGAGGAGGTCAGTCCAGGGAGTAGAAAGGCTCTCTTAGAAGGAAAAATGAGAAAGTGCAGAGTGAAGTCTGACCCGGAGTCAGTTCATTCTCACACAGTTTCAAGAGGCTTTTATTAGTGTAGTTGGAATGCAGGAAGGGGTTAGGAGAGGTGAGGGAAGTCATCTTTTTTCTGCAGAGTGAAAGATGCTGTGTCAGGGACCTGTCTTAGAATTACTGTCTTCCACAAAGGTGTTAATCTTGCACCAGGGCCTTATCTCTAGTGTCAGCCAAGACCTGGGTAGAAGATTTCTGATGTTTCCTAGGAACACTGGCCTTGAAATATTCCAAGAGTGTGGGGAGGGGTTGTTGTAACCATGCTGTTTGGTCTCTGACTTGCTTTCTATCATTAGCTGTCCTCCCAAGATGGCCATACTCTTGTCAGCATTGAGAAGATTTATAGGAGTCTGAGGGGGTTGCTGTGGTCATGCAGTTTAGTTTCTGGCCTGCTTTCTTTTACTAGCTTTCTCCCAAAATGGCTGTACTCTTGTCAAGGCTGTGAGGATTTCCTTCCCACAGCACACTAATGTCCTTTCTTTGTCCTTCTTCCCATCTACAGCAGGTAGATCTTACATTCTGAAAATGTACTGGGTTTGGGGTCTTAATTGGCAAGTGGTTGTTATTTCTGAAACTTAATGTTCTCAGGATTTGAGAGTGGTTCTCATTGCTTGGTGGAGGAAGAGTGCAATTACCATTTCCCCACTACTTAAAGCAGGCCAAATGATTTCTGCTCTTGTTGACCTGAAGTTGTAGCCATGATAGTCGTGCACTTCATCATATAATTAGACTGATGTAAAGTTATGTTGCAACATTTCAGAAATCTGCTTTAAACACCCTTTGACCCATTTAGGAGCCTAACAAAAGAATGGCATGCTATTACAACCATAAAAAAGTTCCTAAGGACAAGGTTATTTCTTTTGCTAGGGTAAATTCAATGTGAAAGGTTTCCCATCATTGTTTCAGATCAAATGTTTGTTCTTTGTGAACTCTTTAACTATCCAGATAAAAATATTTGTCCCTGCCACTGTGCTCTGAATATGACCCTTGGTATACATTTCTGTTATAATATTGACGATATTAAACTGCACTCGTTTATGTGCTTTGTTCACTGATTAGGCTGTGAAATCCTAATGAACACTATCTTATTTTTCTTTGCATTCCCAGGGTCTAGCATCAGAGAGGAATAATAAGAGATTAATGAATGGAAGAAAGAATGAATAACAAGTTTGTCCTGAACTCTATTTTATTCATTTAGGTGCTACGAGAACTTTGAAGTTACCAAGGCATCGAAACTGAGAAGATCACTCTATTGATGTAGTAGTGTTTTATTTATATAAGTGTATTAAGCTAGGAAAAGGAAGACTATTAGATTCTAAAGTCCCCCCCCAACATTCTATTTGAAATATTGCCATTCGTAAAATATCTTATTTTAGTGGTCATATTGGATTTAGGACCTTGAATGATTCTGTGACATACAAATTAATACCTGAATATGCTGTCATCATTGTACTTAAATAGGATATAATTAAGGGCTTAGAATTTGGGGTTTGATAAATTATAATTCTAATATCAAATATATTAAAAGAGGACTACTAATTTCCATTTTTATTTAATTTGGTAAAAATTATTTCCTTAAGGATATACTGAAAAAAAGAACTTAAAAATCGATTTTTAGGAGTTTATTCTGAATTTTTTTCTGAAAAACTGAGCCATAAGTTATAGTACGTTTTAATAATTCTAAGGAATTATTCAGACTCTAGATCAAAAAGAAAATAATAGTTTGGGTTTTTTCCTTTCCCTTCTGTGATATTTGTTTTCTTAAAATTCTTTATTTTTAATCATTATGGGCACATAATAGTTGTACATCTTTATAGGGTACATGTGATGGTTTGATACATGCAGACAATGTGACTTAATCAAATCAGGATAATTGAAATATACATCACTTCAGATATTTAACATTTCTTTGTGTTAGCAACATTCCAATTTCATTCTTTTAGTTATTTTAAAGTATATTCTTATTGTTGATTATAGTTACTTTGTTGTGCTATCAAATATTGTTCATTCTATCTAGATATCTAACTATATTTTTGTGTCCATTAAACATGCCTGCTTTATTTCCCCACTCCCTGCTACCCTTTTCAGCCTCTGGTAACCACCATTCTACTCTCTGTCTCCGTGAGACCAATTGTTTTTGATACTTAGCTCCCACATGAGTGAGAACTTGAAAGATTTGTCTTTCGTGCTTGGCTTATTTCACTTAACATAATGTCTCCAGTTTCACCCATGTTGTTACTAATGATAATATTTCATTATAATATTCCATTGTGTGTACGTACCACAATTTCTTTATTGCTTCCTCTTCTGATGGAGAGTGAAGTTGATTCCATATCTTGGCTATTATGAATAGTGCTGCAATAACATGGAAGTGCAAATATCTTTCTGATATACTGAATCCCTGGTGAGATCCCTGGGTCACATGGTAGTCCTATTTTTGTTTTTTGAAGAACCTCCATACTGTTAGGAGTTGTACTAATTTACATTCCTATCACAGTGTCCAAGGATTCCCCTTTCTCTCCATTCTTGCCAGCATTCACCATTGGTTGCTTTTTCCTTTCAAGTGGGATGAGATGGTATCTAATTTGGTTTGTTTTGTAGTTTTCTGCTGACTAATAATGTTGAACATTTTTTCATATACCTGTTGGCCATTTGAATATCTTCTTTTGAGATATGTCTTTTCAGTTCTTTTGCCTATTTTGAAGTCAGATTATTTGATTTTTTTCCTGCAAAATTGTTGATGCTCCTTATGTATTCTAATTATTAATCCCTCGTCAGATGAATACTTACTTTGTGCATATTTTCTCCCATTCTGTGGGTTGTCTTTTCACCTTGTGTAGGAGTTTTATAGCTTGATGTGGTCCCATTTGTCTAATTTTGTTTTGGTTCTTGTGTGCATAGGACATTACTCAAAATGTCCTTGCCTAGATCAATGTTCTGAAGTGTTTCCCCAATCTTTTCTTTTAGTAGTTTCATAGTTTCTGGTCTCAATTTAAGGCTTTAATCCATTTTGATTTGATTTTTGTATACAGCAAGAGATGGTCTAGTTTCATTCTTCTGCAAACGAACACCTAGTGTTCCCAGTACAGTTTATTAAAGAGACTGCCCTTTCTGCACTGTATGTTCTTGGCAACTTTGCTGAAAATAAATTCAGTGTAGATTTGTGGATTTATTTTTCATTTCTCTATTCTGTCCATTGGTCTAGGTATCTGTTTTTATGGCAGTACCATGCTATTTTGGTTACTATAGCTCTGTAGTATAATTTAAAGTCAAGTAATGTGGTTTTTCCCAGCTTTCTTTATGGAGGATGTTTTTGGTTATTCTGAGTCTTTTGTGGTTTCACATAAATTCTAGGATTACTTTTCAATTTTTGTGAAGAACATCATTGGTATTTTGATAGGGATTGCATTGAATCTGTAGTATGGACATTTTAACAATATTGATTCATCCAATCATCCATCATGATATTGATTTTTAAGATCTCTGACAGATTTATAAGTGTTTTTTGAGAGAATTGCCAAATATTGACCTGTCACCCATTGTAAGCATGATATAAGCTGAAACTTTGAGTTTCTTGAGACAAAGATATTATTCCTAAAAAGCTCATGCTTCCCTTCTCCTGACATGGTTTGTTTACAGACATGATTTTATTTTCCATTTTGTTGGGATCATAGGTAGTTGAGTCATATATTCATAGAATGAAACCAAAAGCATCGGCAAATATATTCAAGAAAATGAATATTCAACAAAAGGAGAAATCTTGACCTTCAAAGTGCTTTCAAGTAGAGATTTAGAAATAAGATACCTAAGTTATAGTAGAGAAAGAAGACTGTTAAATACTGTTAATTTTTCTTATTTCACAACCTCAAATTCAGGTTATAATTGAAAAATCATTTCTTTCTTGACTTTTTGCTAATATTAAAATAAAGTTATTGTGGTAGAATTTGGAATCTCCTTTCCTTCTTATAATTTAATCTTAGGCTTCACATGGCAGTCAGGAGTTGTAGGTCTATATACTCCCAGATTCAGGTTTGACTTGAAGAATCACGTGCCACCCTGTGTTGTGCAAGTCTGTTGGTACAATTTTTCCAACAGTACATGCTCACTTAATGTCTCTATGCCACATTTTGGTAATACCTGTAATATTTCAAACGTTTTTATGATTATTACATTTGTTATGATCTGCAATCAGTGATCTTTGAATGAGACACTTTGTGTATGTATTATATCAACCATACAGCCATCAACTCAACCACATCATATTTCACAGGGTTATTCTTGGTTCTCTCTCAAGGTTTAAAAGTAATAAACCTGACAGTAGTAAACCTGCTTTGCTTCCATCCAAGTCAACTAAAATTAGGTTGATTGTTTTAGGAAATCAGAGGATCTATGGTTAAAAGGTGACTTTTCTCTTACTGCTATAATCTCAGTAAATACTGTTCAATAAGCCTAAATTATTTCATACTTAATTATAATTTTATACTTAATTATGTTATAATTTCATACTTAATAATATTGTAATTTTATTATTTCATACCTAATTATATTTTTTTCTTCAAAAATTGCTAATACACATGTGTACTTTTTGTGTAGCTTTGATTAACCATAACAGAACAACTTACTGCTGGACCATCTTTTGTTGCAAATTGAAATACGGAGCTTTCAATTTCCAATTCCATTTTTTTTGTTTGTTTATTCATTGATTTGTCCTTTGAGTAAATACAGCCAAAAAAGTCTAGATGGGGCTAAGCCAATTTCTAAGATATAGCGTCTGACTTAAAAACCTTTACAATTTAATTGAGTCTACGATATAGACATATAAACATTAAATTATAGAGGAGAACCATAACATTTTAATAATTATAGTTTAGATATTAAAGGACCATCAGAGCCTTTAATCCATTGTTTTTCACTGGGTTTTCTCAGAGCCTTCTTAGAGATTGGTCGTAGAAGTAAGAGGGTAGGGCGGGGAGAGGGAATGGCAGCAGCCCCAGAGAACTACCCTTCTCTTTATGCTTCAGCCATAGGAGCTCTACTTTCACCTTTATAAGGTTTCATTGGAACAAAGAATTTCAGGATGAGAAAGTTTTGAGACTCATTGATCTGATGGAATTCCTGTTATTTTAAGATCAGACAGTTGCTTGCATAGATACCAAACTGGCCTAATCTGAAGAGTTTGAAATTAAAGGGGGGCTTGAAACTGGTTCTGTGAATGTCCTAATATTGCTCTGGTGTTACGCTGTTTGTGGATACCAGCATTTTATTATCAGTCATAAAATGGTTAGTATGGATTTGGCTTTATTTTTGAGGTGCTTTATAGAAAGGTGACAGATGTTAAGAACGTAGAGCCCTCTTCTTACATCTAAATATTACCATAATTTTCACTCTCATTTCTGGTCTCTTAAATTATGTATAAGTAATTTTTGTATAATTGTAATCATTCTGTACATATGCATCTCTATTTTTTAAAGCTATCTTTTGAGTATTTTTTTCATATTGCCACAGACTTCATATTTATAAATTTCAATTTTTGTACTATGGCCTGTTGGCTAATACAGCATATTTTAATCTTTTATGTATTATTTGACATTGAGGATACCTTTAATTTCTTTGCAATTTTGTTACATCATATATACCTTTCCTCTTTTTGGATTTTTGAGGAGTGGGGTTAATATATCAAAAAGACACGCACATTTTTATAATCTCATATATTGCCTTCTTGAGGTATATAAGTATCATTTTACCGTGGCCTCCAACCTTTAGGTAATATCACTATTTTTAAACATAGTTCGTTTCTTTAGACACATTGATGTTCTGATAGGTTTTGATTAGTAGTGAAGACTGATATTTTTATTATTAAAATTATCATCCTTTAGGTGGATCGTTGATTTATATAGTTTTCTCTTTTATTTTGTAGTCCTCTTAATTTGTAAGAACTCTTAGTAAATATATTGTTTTGCTAAAATACATTCATAATAACCTTTTCATATTTCTAATCACTTTCATATATCTAACTCAATTTCTCACTATTAGTGATACTTTTAACTAAGCTTTAAAAATAAACATTGAAATGTTTTTTTTTCTCTGTTCGTTACTGTCCTATTTTAGTGAAAACTAGAGCATAATTTTAATAAAAGAATTGGTTGCAGTATACAATAAATATAGAGGATTAATTTTTGGCTGGATAATTTGGGTGAATAAAAACAAAATTTGTAAAGCTCAAATGTTTTTAACTTTGCCCTACTGTGTCTCATATGAAATAAATCTTTCTATCTAGCTTTGTCCTGTTCCTACTGGTAGATTTCCTTTTTGTAAACCAATTCTGATTGTTGACCATTCTAATCTTTCACTTTTGTCATTTATAATTTTGGTTTTTAAATTCTCAAAATTAATGAAAATTATTCTAACATCTCCCAAACGAAGAAAATCTGCTTAAATAAAACAGGTAGAAAAAGTAGAAAGCAAAGTCCTGGGCAGACAATCCTTAAGCTGTGCATTTGAATTGGTAATATCAAGGATTCTTTATTTGGGAATATTCTTATTTGATGAACAATGAATGCATAAGTAAGCAAGCACTCTCTTTTCCTTTTTTTGTTCTTTTGACGCTGCAGACAAAAAAGAGGATGCTTTTGGAACTTGACACTCTGTGCACACATTCCCCCATTGGCTCTTTAGAGCTTCCAGAAACATCAAATCCAGTTGGAGGATATGCAAACCCATATTTGCTTGCTACTGTAACTAGTATGGGGAACTAATTTTTCTGAGGTGATTGGCCCCTAACCTGAATTTCTCTTCAGCTGCCGCCGTCAAACAGAGCTAGAGTCTTTTCCATTGCTGGGAGGTTAATAGCATTTTCAGATTCTAATCTAGTCTCTGGAAAATTGTCTTTTTAAAAAATTAATCAATAACACTCATTTTTACATCAGTATGTCAAACAAGGCAGAGCCTGCCACATCAGGCATTTCTGCCACTAACTGTACCATCAGTAGATTTTCTTACATGACAAACATCAATAAACTCACCATACTCACAGCGTCCCCCTTTGTTCACACTTTTAATTCACTCGTGTATTAAACCAAGCCTGGAAGACTCACTGGGCAAAGACATTAAATTCCCCTGAAGCAAATACTTTCAGGACAAAGTCTTAAATACATGCCTGTATCCTGACTTTCTCTCCTTAGGGAAAATGGACAAATGCTCTCTGAAGAAAATTTATGTCTACTGACACAAAATAAATAACCAATTAATGTATTAATTTCCAAAGTGACCTGGAGGTCACATGAAAACATCTATTTAAATAAGAAATGGGGAAGAGTTGTTTTGGGGATTGAATTAGATAACCATATACAAGCATGAATTTTAAGGCCAGAAACATAATAAGTAGTAGATATTAGCAATAATGAACATTAGTAATTATTTCTACTTACAACATATCAAAGAATAATTATAAATTATAATTACAGCTGCAGACAGGACAGTATTAAGCATAACCATGTCCGTAATTGCTCCCACCATGGTGATACATATTGAGTGCTATAATGGCAATGTATAATATATGCAAACCAGAAACAGGTTTGTTTCTTTTTACAGAGAGAGCCAAACTGGCCAGTTTAGAAAGAGACTAAACTGTTTTTGTAATTACTCTAGAAGAGAATGTTCTTTGTGTAGTCTGGTTATGCAATAGCATTTTCAGTTCAGTTAACAAACCGCCCCTGCTATGTGTGAGACATGTCAGCTACTATACTACAGATACCATAGTATTCCATAGGGGCACAAAATGTAACTTTTAGTTCGTGTCTTACAGGGACTGTAACAAAGTATGGGAGACAGTAATATAAATCAATTATATTACAGTGTGGTAAATGCAATAATACAATACTATGTATATGGGATACAGAAGAAGACAAAGTGATTACTACAGGCAAGATTAGGAAAGGCCTCTTGGAGGAGTATCCAAGTTGGATTTTGAAATTGTACAAGTTAGGAAGCATGTTGTGTTAAGGAGTAAAGTTGTACAAAAGCTTAGAGACTGGAACAGCATGGGACTTGGAAATTCAGGTTGCAGTAACCAACTGTGGGATGAAGATGAGTGACAAGAGATGAAGCAGGTGTACTCTAGAAAGGGCTTGTAACTGGGGAATTTGTATATCATTGCAAGGTCAATGGAGAACCACTGAAAGGTTTCAAACATGAGATAGAGCTGATTGATTGTTCATTAACTTCATAAAGAAGATTCTAATTCCAGGGAATGAAATAAAAATCGAAAGGGGTGGCAACGAAGGCAGGGATTTCTAAGTTTTGTCCTTATTCACTGCTATAGAAATGTATAAATCCAAAAGTGCTGGAAATGCTACTTATCAGTGGATCAGTGATTCATGGTTTGAGGAAATGGTAATTTGTTTTCTTATCTCTGTATGAAGGATTATCACTGAGCTTTCTCTTGGTAAGCTGGCCATATGCTCTAGTTTTATTGTCTGATTCCAGGAGTTCATATCAATGTCAGTCTATCTAAGGATAAATGTTACAATAAGGACAATTACACACACACACACACACCCCCTCTGTGGTTTTTGTATAATGGATTTAGGAATTTATGAATGAGGCAAATACTTTAGAACAATTTGATTAATATGATTTTCTGGTTTGTTACTGAGGATAACCCAGAGAGAAGAGCAGTTCTGAAGGATGGTGAATTAAAGGGTGGAGAAGATTCAGACTGGACCCCTTTGGGGTTGGAAGGTCAGTGGGAACTCGGCTTCCTTTCAGTGTTGTCTGATGACCTCCAGCTTAGGACTGAACACAGGTTTCATACAGTATGCAAGGGCTTCTGCGGGTGAGGGGTAGGCTAAACCTCTGGTGCCAGTCAGACCTCCTCACAGTAGGCAGTTTGGTTCTGTGTTCAGGGAGGCTGAAAACTGGCCACAGTTCTAGAGAAGGTTGGTACATTTTTTAGGATGGTCTATGCCAACTGCTGTTGTTGGTATAGGTTGTATTGGTAGATGGTGGATTTCTAAGATAATTTGAATACTTTGTACCACTTCCAGGAACAGTTGTGTGCTCTATGTTCCCAATCACAGATACAATATTTTAAATACTTAAGTGTACTGGAGTTACTTTTATGTGTATATAAGCATCTAAGGATAAAGGTGAATGGGGTTTAGTGGATAAGGAATTAAATTGGATCTAAAAATCGAGAGAAACCGAAGATTTTCTCAGTTCAAAAAACTTTTCAAGAGACAAATTTTAGCTGTGTTAGTGAAATAATTTTGAACTTTCATCAGAAAGCTGATAGGATTCACTGGTAATCTTAGTATTTCTACTTTACCAGAATTTTTAATTATCGCATTAGAAATTCGCTAACTTTTAAGGACTCAGCTCAGATTTTGCCATGTTCAGGGAGCTTTTCATGCTCTATTCCGGTGGTCCTCTTTTCCCTTCTCTGCCCATCTTTTGTCTTTAACCTTGGCCTTACCACATGATATTGTATTACGATCACATTTTTATGTATGTTCTTTCAGACTGAGAGCTCCTGAGACTGGGGCCATACCTTGCTCCTGTCTATTTCTCTGGCACCGAGCAGAATGCCTGCATACAGAGGTGCAAAAAAGAATAGTGGGTTAAATAAATGCAGCAAAGATTGATGTTGCTGGATTTATGTTATTTATGTGATTTCCGTCTAATACTTTGATTTCTAAACTGTGCCAGGCATTTGGAATTTTCTTTTTTCTTTTTAAAGAATGATTCAAAAATGGCCTCAAAACCCAGCCCTAGTAAGAGCACTCATTTGATTAAACTCTATGTTTATATAACTCTATATACGTATATTACATATACATTATATGTATATAGACACAGTAACACATAGACACACCATAAAACTATTAAAAAAGTGTGAAAATAAAGTAGCTTAGTATAGTTGTCCTTTCTATGGGAGAGAGAAGTATGAACAAAGAAGAGGCTCAGGCTGAGAGGTCTTACTGTATGGTAATATTTTATTTTAATCTGGCATACAAAGACACATATGCTCATTGCAGTACTCTTTGTGTATTTTTGCACATCCTATTTTTATGTATGAATAGAAAATATTTTACCCTTGAATAGAATCTTCTCATCACAGAATATCCTATGTTAATGTTTTAAGTTAGAATTAGAGACTTAGCAGATTTGGGGAAATCTAGAAGGTTTTATAATATCTTTATAAGAATTGCATTTTGGATGTACATTTCAATATTATGTTGAAATAGTTTAACATTTTCCCTCAATATTTCCTAAATTCTTAAAATTAATTAGAGAGAATGTGTATGAAGGTTTTTTGATAGCACTTTTGTAAATAGCTTTAAAAGTATTGGCCTTTTTCCTTGGGGCTTGATACTACTTAAAGCATGGTAAAAAATGAAGTTTTGCACATGTATATCTTTTTCTTGTTCCTCCCTGCTTAAAATATAATGATGGAAATAAAAAAATATAATGATGGAAGGGCTAATTTAATGCATAAATATTTCAGTAATGATAAGATATTGAAGATAACAGAACAACAAAAGGAAGGAACACTGGGTCTGAAGGGTAAGGAAGACTCAGAAAGAAATCAAAACCTGAATTGGGCTTTGAAGATTGAATAGAAGTCTGCAAAAAGTTCATGGAGTATGGGATAAAAAGCATTCTAGACAAGGGAGAATTTAGTGAAGGCCCAGAGATGAGATCTTGGGTTAGTTAGGAAGTGCTAGATTGTAACGTGCAAGTAGGAAACATTATAGGAGGAAGCTTGAGAAGAGAACGTGACAAAGCTTATTCTCTTCTAGGGAACTGGGTCTTGGTGATGGCAATTCTGAAGATTTTCAAGTGATAAAGTCAGGTGTCTGTGCAGTTAAATTAGATTTGTGGGATAAGGAGATACTGGGAAGAAAGGTGATCATTGGATGTCTAGGGTCAGAGACAACGAGGTTTTAGGTTCAGGCAGGGCAGAGAGTTGAGAGGATACGGAGACTCAGGTGGGCAGGAGGGGTAAAGATGTGGGAGCAAGAGATGGGAGGGAAAATGTCATAGAGGAGAGGAAATGGGCCCAGGAAGTAAATGGTCCTGAGAACTCATTATCAGCTCATACGTAAATACAGGCAAATGTAGGCAAATAATGTTTTTAATAGAAATTTGTTGTACAAAATAGAAAAGGGGTAAATCTGAATCCCGTTTGTTATTTTTTAAATACACATTGCATAGTGGAGGTGGGAGGCAGAGCTCCCAAAAACATAAGCGTGAGCGAGTAATTTTCAAATGAAGTAAGAAAAAAATCACAGATTGCTTGCTGTTTGCCTTATTCAAAGTCAAAAGTGTTAATTGAAATTAAGTTTTGATATTTGCCTAATGCCTCATGACACTTTCTTGGTCTACATCATATATTACAATTCCAATAACACAAGGTCTGATGAGATAATTTTTTGGCCATGCTCTAACTTCCTGTTATTCACTCTAATTCTTAAAAGTGTTAAATTCCTTTGTTTAGTTAAAAAGTGTCCTGTTGCTAAGTGATGTAATTGCCAGATTTTTTTTTGTTGTTGTTGTTGCAGTTTTTGGCTGGGACCAGGCTTGAACCCATCACCTCTGGTATATGGGGCGGGTGCCCTACTCCTTGAGCCACAGGCACTGCCTGCCAGATATGTTAATTAGTAAATAATTTAATCTACATTTAAATGAAAAAGTTTTTGATGGATGGGGCAATGTCATGAAGACGATTAAATGTTTTATGTATAAAAATTAGATAAATGCCTCCTTTTGAGTGGGAGAAAAAGGGACTGTTTGAGGAAGGGAAAAGGGTTACTTCCTTGGCCATAAATGCTTTTCTTATGTTTTTGTTACCTGTTATCTGAAAGTAAGTTTTAGGTCTGTGAGGCAAACAACATTGGTAAAACCATTAGAGGCCCGTTTTGAGCCCGTTTCTTAAACGGAGAATGCAGACAGATGACTAATTCCAAAGGGGGAAATTGTTTAATCTTAGGTTAAAGAGTCTGGCGTGAAATAATAGTACATTCCGTTTGGGGGTCCATAGGGTTAAAATAAGATGCTAATTGGACATCAGTGAGGTAAAATATCAATTGTGTATCATAGGATTCTAGTTTGTTTAAAAAATTTAAAGTATATTCGATGTTTGCTCAAATATTACATGTTGAAGTCATTTTAAAAAAGAAATTCGTTCTGATTAAAATATCGACAATTTATACCTTTAAATCTATGAGGAAGTAGTTTCAAAGAACTAGCAGCCTGGAAAAGAGAGTCAGGTTCGTGGAATGAATGAATGACTGCTTTTTGGTCTTAAGCATATTGAGGTGTTCTGGCTGCTTAGACTGCAGCACTGAGCACTACTCCCACCTAGTGGCAATCTACCTGTAGTGCCTGGGTATTTAATAAGAATGAAAACCGAAGTCTCTTCTCTCTGGAAGGGAATTATGTACTTTAACTTCTTGTAACGTACTCTCTTGTCTACATGAAGTTTTACCTTCAATATTATTATATCTGTCAAAGGAAAATCCCTGTAAAACCTAATTCTGAATTTTCTATGAAAATGTGGTTGAAGATTTTGTTCATGACATTCATTATTCAATATAGGTTATTTGAAGCGACAGTCTTTTAAGAAAACAATATTGGAAGTGAAAAAAGTAGATGTTTACAGATAAGAAAAATATAAATCACTAATAAATAAATGGACGCATTTGAACCTCATTAAGTAGCAAATAATTTCACATTAAGATACCATTTCTCCTTGTCAAAATAGTAAATTACAAAAAAACAATACTCTGCTATAAGGAGGAAATGAGGGAGGTTGAAGGAGGTAACTTCAATAATTGTTGGTGGGAGAGCAAATTGGAAAAATCATTTTCTTTTGTTTAGTTTTTAGCTTTTTATTTGCAAATAATTTCAAGCTTATAGAAAGGCTGCAAGAATATGACCTGTACAAAGAATATCTGCATGACTTTCACCTAGATCTGTCTACTGCTAATTTCTACCCCATTTGCCTATAATAATCTTACAGAACTATTTGAGGACAAGGGACATAAATCATGACCCTTTTAGATCTGATCACGTCAGTGTGTATTCCGTAAGAATAGGGAATATTTTTAACATGTCCACAGTACAGCTGTTGGCTTTGGTGAATTTAATGTTGATTCAATAATTTAAAAATAATCTACCGTTCATTTTATAATTTTGCCAGTTGACCCCAAATTCTTTTCATCCATTTCTTCCCCTTCAGAGCAAGATCCAGCCTGAGATCAGTGATTGCATATAGTTGTCATGTCTATTCAGCCTCCTTTAGCCTGGAACATTCTATAGCCCTAGTTTGTCTTTCATGACTTCAACATATTTAAAGAATATAAACTGCTCCTCTTTAACAGAAGGGTTTACATTGTTGCATTTGTCTGATGTTCCTCCTCGTTAGATTTTGATCATATATTCTCTTTTGAAATGCTTTTTAAGTGCTGGCGTGTCCCCCTCAGAGTCTCACATCTGGAGACACAGGATGTCCATCTGCCCCTCATTGGCAATGTTAATTTTGTTTACCTATTCAAGCGTGGTCTGATTTCTTCATCGCATAATTATTTTTCTCCTGTGGGGAAACACTGTAAGACCATAAAAATATTCTACTCTTCATAAAAACTCTCCTGAGACGTAGCACCCGTTGATTATTCTGCTTGTTCCCATCTTTACTATGACATTTGTAAAACACTGATTTTCAACTCTAGCACTTCCTTCACATTTGAGTTGGCCCTCAGCATTCTGCCAAAAGCGTTTGTTTGTATAGATTCATTAATTTTTATTTTTAAAAATGGCTTATATTTCATTACTATGCTTATTTTCCTAGATTTGGCCATTAGAAACTACTTCATAATGAATCTAATCTAGGTAGTAACAAAGAAAAGAAAATTAAAAAAAAATGCATATATGTGACTTTTGCATTTTGTCTTTAAAAAAAATCTACCAGTATTTTCTGGAAGTTATTTCATACAAGTTCATAGTGATCTTTTTCATTCCCTTGTATAGCATGAAGGGCATAGCCCTCTAACCATCTATTCTATGGAATAGAATGAAGGGCATAGGCCTCTAACCATTGTCTCTAATAGAAAAGCATATGTAGAATCTTTAAAAAGTTGATACCCATTGATCAATATATTTCAATTTTTGGCATCTCTCTTAAAGAAAATATTTCAGTAATGCAGGTAAAGATTTATATATGAAGATGTTTAATAAATACAGCACTATTTATAGTGGTAAAAATTCTTAATCTGAATAGCTTAAAATTAAAATAATTGTTAATATACTATATCCATGTAACACAGCATTATATAGTCATTGAAAAGTTTCACATGAAGTGGAACAAATATCTCAAAATTATATAGTTGTACAGAAAACAGATTAATGGGAAATATAATAAAGTGATGAAAATGGCTATTTCTAAGGGTAGGATTTCTGACTTTTTTTCTTTTTAAATATTTTTTGTGCTCTCTACATTTCCTTCAGTGAAGGTATATTCATATTATCTTCAGAAAAGTTGAAATCATTAATCTGGTATTATAAGAAGCTATTCTACCCTAGATATCAGAATAATTCTTCACTGTGGATCATTATAGGTCTTTATTATATTGCATTTCTCTTTTTGCTCTGTGTTCCAAGAACCAAGTTTGAAAGTCAGTCACAACAGCATATAAAGCAAACCCTTAATATTGCACTTGAGTGTTCTTTTTCTCCTTTTCCTGATCTTTTAATGTTTGTTTTCTTAACATGATGTCTTTTATTGAAAACTATCTCAAACCCTTTTTTAAAAAGAGGTAGGGGCTTGACCCCTGTAGCTCAAGCAGCTAAGTCACCAGCCACATACACCAGAGCTGGCAGGTTCAAATCCAGCCCGGGTCTGCCAAACAATGACACCTACAACCAAAAAAACAAAACAAAACAAAACAAACAAACAAACAAAAATAGCCGAGCCCTGTGGCAAGTGCCTGTAGTCCCAGCTATGTGGGAGGCTGAGGCAAGAGAAAAGAGAATTGCCTACGCTTAAGCCCAGGAGTCAGAGGTTGCTGTGAGCTGTGACACCACAGTACTCTGCCCAGGGCAACAGCTAGAGGCTCTGTCTCAAAATAAATAAATGAATAAATGAAAAATAAAGAAGAGATAGGAGGCTCGGCCCAGGAAGCACAGTGGTTATGGTGCCAACCACATACCCTGAGGCTGGCAGGTTTGAGTCTGGCATGGGCCAGCAAAACAATAATGAATGACAACTGCAACAAAAAATAGCCAGGCATTGTGGCGGACACCTGTAGTCCCAGCTACTTGAGATAAGAGAATCGCTTGAGCCTAAGGAGGTTGCTGTAAGTTGTGACACCATGGCCCTCTACCCAGGGCAACAAAGTGAGACTCCATCTCAAAAAAAAAAAAGAAGTAGGAGATAAAGAAATAGAATCTAAATGGAATTTCTGCATAATAATTATCCAATAACTGCTGATGGACATTATGGATGCATGGTAGATATAGTTTGAATCTCTGAAATATTTTATTGTGTACTGCAGCAATCAAGTGCTAGAATTCTCTGATGGTCAGTGGGTGAGTTTGGGGCGGAGTTCATCTATATCTCTATTTTCCAGAAGAATTAGAAAAAAGGAAACAAATTAAATCCATGACATTGAGTTGACATTGTAGAAAATGATCTCAAAGTAGATTCCATTTTTAACTTTACAAAGTTATATAACATTTTTAGAATAGAATGTCCCCCATAAGGACAAAGCCCATGTGGTTCTATTCCCAATCTTCCAACCCTGCTACTGGTAAACATATGCTTGCTGACCCGCTTTGCTCTTTTCTGCCTAGTATTTAGGATTTGTCTAATGCAAATCTTCCGTATTCTTAGTTATGCCATGCTCCTTGTGGCACTGGCCTCTGAGGACATGTAGAACAATTGTCTAATTTCCATGTGGTATTCTTTCATAAGAATGAAGATAGTTGTTAAACCCAACTCCTCGTTCCCAATCCCATTTTCTTTCAGAATAAATTTAAATGCAAGGTAATAAATCCCTTCACTTAACTGTAAGGAAATGACACCAGCCGAAAATGGTAGGTATTGCTCAACCTTGTGAAGTCATTAAGTTTATTTTCCTATATCCATACAATTTTGGGCACAAACAATGCCACCTATTGTTTAAAAAAATTAAAAAACATTTTTTACTGAGGGAGACGGTAACCAGTTATTTAAAATCTCTTGCAATAGAACTTTCCCTCTACAAATCTAATCCTACCTTATGCTTCAACCTGCATATTTGTCCTCAGTGGAGGCAGAAAGAAGCAAAAGTTACATAACTGGATGCACCTGATAACTAAGCTTCTTTTGATTTTTCTTTATCTAATGTTAAAAAGACTGGTCCTTTAAACTTTCCCCACAGGTATTATTAATATTTTTCAATCAGTTAGCCATATTTGTAGCTTGTGTATGAATCACGTACAAGTTCCCTACAGCGATGTGTCACTTAACGATAGGGGATATGTTCTGGTGTGTATTTCCTTAGTGATTTCATCATGGTGCAAACATTGTAGAGTGTACTTACACAAACCTAGATGGTGTGTTACGGACTACACACTTAAGCTACCTCATTATAGCCTGTTATTCATAAGCTACAAACCCATATAGCATGCTATTGTACTGAATGCTGTCAGCAATTATAACACATTAAACTTGTGTATCCAAACATATCTAAACATAGAAATATGGTATCCTAATCTTATCCTAATCCTATCCATAGAAATAATTTGGTATCCTAATCTTATAGGACCACTGTCTTATACATACATGGTCTGTCACTGAATGAAGCATCATTATGTGGTTTGTGACTGTACTTCTTTTTCTGTGGATCTGAAAGAATGCACAGTACTATAATCATCAACCCAATGGGATAAATAGATGACATTATCTTTCATACATTTTGTGCTCTTTATGTTGCTCGATTTGCTGCTGGACCTGCTTTTATGAAAATTCTACTTTTTTGCACACTTCTATTTTTGTATACCAATCAGCTTAAGATCACTAATAATCATCCTATATACCAATAACTGTAATCCAACATTCAGAGGAGAGAAACCATATTTGTATACACAGTACCTGAGACACAGTCACTTAAATATTTGCAGCTGATCAATTGAATGGATGAAATTTTATGTAGCATGTCATAATTTGCAACACAGTTTCAAAACAGCATTTCATTTAATTTTCAAAGCTATTGGTATTTTTAAGATTGCTACTATAAAGATTGCTACTGTGGGAAATGGAATTCAAAATAATCTGCCAAAGGTTATGACTAATCAAGAATTAGTAGAACCATTCTTTATCTACTACACTGTGCTGTGTTGAGATGGCATTGTGTCTTTGAAGGGGGTATAGTCTCTAGTTGCAGAAAAGCTGGGCCACACTGACCATCATGAAACAGGCCATGGGAATATGGTGTGGAAGCATAAGCAAAATTATCTTCCTGTGTGTGTTGGTCTTTCTGAAGAAAGTGGTGCCTCTGGGCCTCAGTTTTCTTTTGCATAATGAAATACTAACTATTTCACGGAGGGGATGTGATGAGCACAAGGATACGTGAGTGTGTGAGTTTGAAAGTATCCTGTAGACTGTAACGTGCAAAGCCTGTGTCGGGTGGTAGCACTGGTGTCATGGCACCAGTTAGTATGTTTCTCTTTCCTAACCAGAAAAGCTTGGCTAGTTTGTGGTTTCCCAAAGAAATGTTCCTCTCCTTGAAAAGAGATAATCAATATACCTGCATGACAAATATAAACTGTATTTCCAGTTTTAAAAATCTGTGTGTGGCCCCTCTGTCTCACAGGCTGTCATTTTCATCACCAAACTATGTAAAGAATCCCTTATCTTGACCCATCATCCCCATTCATTAAAGTGAGAAGACAGAGCCTTGCATTGCTTTAAGAGGCGAGGTACCTGTGAGGCTGTGTACTTTTAAATGTAAATATCATATTCAGTAGATATTTGATAGTGCTAGTGCATTTAGTGTTGTTTCCAGGTATCTTTAAGGCATTATGATTTATAAATTCCTAAACAATTTAGGTCTTTTTTTCTATCTGTAGAAATCAGAGTAGGTACAACTGTGGAAATTAATTCCGAAGTTCACTATCTGAATAGGAGACAACCTGTGGAATTTGGTGAGGGCTCTAATCATTCGTGGCAGAAAAACCCAACTTACTGAATTTGGGGCATCTTTACAAGTGCTACCTGGTCCTATAATATGTTCTGATAGCTGCTGCTCTGCTTTATGTATTTTAACTGAATTCTTTATTTTTGCAGTTGTACCTTCAGGGAATTTAATCCTAAAAGATGTAAACTTATAAGTAAAAAAATACAAAAAAAAAAAAAAAAGAATAAAAAGACACAAAAGGAAAAAGAAAAAAAGACACAAAAATAAATGAACTTTTGGGTTTCTAACAAAACCCAAATAAAAATCCAAACAAAATCTAGAATTTCATTAATAAAATATGACCTTTATAGGCTAATGTGCAGTTTCCTTTTCCTCTGAGGTTATTTATTTGTAACAATAGGGAATTGTTATTTTTTTAGAAATGTACACTCTCTATTATTCCACAATTACTAGTGTAGCAAGCCACTATTGCTGAATGACTCATGTCCCTCAGTAGAGTCAGGGTAGAAAAGACATTTGATTTCATCAGATGCCATTTGTTCTTTGGGATGCCAAAGGGAGAGAGAGAAATGTGTAAGAAGTGTGTTGTGAATAGAAATGGAGCATTAGGAGGAATATAGTACATTTAAATTAAAATGTAGCTAAAGACAAAACATAGTTGATGTTTGAACAATACAAGGTTAGGGGCACCAACCCCTGCCCCTTGCAGTTGAAAATCCACATATGACTTTTGACTCCCCCCAAAACTTACTAATAGTCTGCTGTTGACCAGATGTCCCTTCCTGCCTTCAACACTGGTGCTGGTTTCTTTTCCACTGTGGCATTTTCTTTTCCACTTTCAGTCTAGGCACCTGACATCCTAGCACTTTGGGAAGCCAGTCAGTAGGATGACTTGAGGTAAGACGTTTGAGACTAGACAGAGCAAGAGGGAGACCTTTTTGCCTCTAGAAAAATTACCCACAGGTGGTGGTGCATTCCTGTAGTCCCACTGACTTGGGAGGCTGAGGCAGGAGGATCAATAGAGCCCAGGAGTTTGAAGTTGCAGTGAGCTATGATGACACCATCACTGCCCTGTGTAGCACAGGTGACAAAGAAAGATTCTGTAAAAAAAATAAAAGAAAGAAAGAAAGAAAGAAAAAGAAAAAAGAAAGTAGGAGGAAGGAAGAGAAAGGAGGAAGAGAAGAAGAAAGAGGAGTAGTAGGACAGAATAGGGCACTTTCATCTGTATTAAAAGCCTTCACAGGCAGATACTGTATTTCTCCTGATGATTTTATTAATGAGATCTGAGAACTTGTTTGTTCCCTTTCAATCACTTCACTTGTTGCTTCACTTGTTATCTTGACTTTCTAAAATTATCAAACCATCCTTGACTGACATTGAATTCCCTTACAACATTATGTCAACCACTGATTTGCTTAAACAACTTACAATACTGTAAACCTGGGATAACACCATCAGACATATATGAAGTCTGGTGATACTGGAAGTGCTCCCAAGAAGCCAAAAAAAAAAGTCATGACATTATAGGAAAACATTGACTTGCTTGATATGTACCATAGATTGAGGTCTGCCTGCCATTTCAAGATGAATGAATCCAGCATTAGGACCAATATACAAAAAGAAAAAGAAATTCTTAAAGCCATCCCTGCAGCTAAGTCAGCAGGTGCAAAAACCTTACACTTTTTGTCTAGGACCTTTTTATCTCATTGAAAATGCAGCTTTTTATTGGATTGCTGTAAGAAAGGTATACCTATATAACTGCATTATTGTCTGAGAAAAAGCAAAGTCATTATATGACAACTTAAAGCAAAAGAAGGGGAGGGACCCAAAGTTGGAGAATTCAATGCCAGTCAAGGATGGTTTGATAAGCAGGAAACATAAGAGACTGTTTTTTATTCCCATAAGCATTTCACTGGAGAGACAAACTGCTCACTAGGAGATGGTTAGCATAACACAGCGTTTTAAGCAGGTACTTGCAACAAATGAGCTCACTGCAATAGCAACAGGAAAAGGTTATGAAATTATCACACTAGTACAATATGTACTATAGTTCATTTTATGCAGTTCTGACATAATACTGCATTTTTATTTTTGTTTATATTTCTCTTGATTGCAAAAGGTACCATGTAAGGTTTGTGTTTGTATAAATTTTGATATATTTGCAACTTTTTCTTGTATGTTTTTGTTTTTAGAGACAGATTCTCAACTTTATTGCCCTCAGTAGAGTGCAGTGGCATCATAGCTCACAGCAACCTCCAACTCCTGTGCTTAGGCGATTCTCTTGCCTCAGCCTCCTGAGTAGCTGGGACTACAGGCACCTGCCAGAACATCTGACTTTTTTTTGTTGCAGTTTGGCTGGGGCCGGGTTCAAACCCACCACCCTTGGTATATGGGGCTGGTGCCCTACCCACTGAGCCACAGGTGCTGCCCCATATTTGCAACTTTTTATAGTGAAGTTCTGTATATTTTATGGTAGTAAATGGTAAAATAGATTAGTATCTATACATCTTTTATGCATTCATGACATTTACTTTTTTAAATGTTTTCAGTATTTCTGAGTTACATGGTTCCTCTGAAGGTTTTTCCAAATTGTTCAAAAATCTCCAGAAAACTTTCTGATTTATTTATTAAAGATTTCTGTTTTCAAACTTGTGTTGCTTAAGGGTTAACTGTGATATTAACCTCTTCAGTAAAAAGCTGTATTCAAACTTTTCAACTTCTAAATATTTTAGATATTGTAGCTAAAGATTGGGATAAAATTGTCTTCTGTATTTTCTAAAGAGATAGGTTTAAGCAAATCAGTGGTTGACATAATCTTATAAGGGAAGATTAACTTAGAAGAACTTAGAAGAACCTTTGGAAGTATTTAGCTATGAAAAATAAGAAAAGTGTATGTGAGGTTAGCATTATTTGGAATAGTAAATAGTCACATGGTACTTTTAGAAGTAATATGAAATATCTTCATATGTGAGAGGATAGTAAGTTAAGGCAAGTATTTTAGGTACATATTGTATATATTATTTATTTACTTTATATGAATTAGAATATAATAGAATATATTGAATTCTAAAGATTTAAATAGATCTTTAGTGATTCTAAAAATAAATAAATGACTTATCAAACCTTAAGAAATACTGTCTACCATGGAAATAAACAGCATGACCTCAACTTAAATGTCCAAACACTGTAGCTGGCCTTCTCCAGTATCCTTGGTGAACAGAATCTTTAATTAATGTTCAGTAAAGCAAGACATTGTTCTACTTTCAGCTCACAATACTTAAGAAATTAGTCTGAAAAAATGTGCAGTGACCTCAGACTTTTTTATGGAAATACCAGTTCATGTGTGGGGAGTCCTTCTGTTTGCCCTTTAGTGCCCTAGAGTTTAAAAAAAGATAGAAAAAGCCCAACTTAACCACCAGGCCTGCAACACGGCCACAGCCTGGAAGGGCCCATCTTTCTCAGCTGCTCTAATAATGTTCACAGTCTCTTTGGAAATTTGTAGGTTCCCAAAA
Organism: Galagoides demidoff; assembly: GCA_963574575.1. Taxonomy (NCBI): domain Eukaryota; kingdom Metazoa; phylum Chordata; class Mammalia; order Primates; family Galagidae; genus Galagoides; species Galagoides demidoff. Next base: position 7,294 of record CAUYQV010024509.1, on the reverse strand, counting down.
GTGTTTTCTTCAGTTTAATCTGATTTGGGTTTCATTGGGCCAAATCAATCAATTTCCTATGGATCTTCTTCAATTGCGAAGAAAATGCTTTTGCTTAGTCGGTAATCCTTTTCCACTCATTGTGAAAGAAGAAAAAAAGTACTTCTTAAAATTATTTGATCAGTCTTTGCTTGTGATAATAGGACCTTTAGCCACTCTTCATCATCAGGAGAATGCAAGCTTTCTCATGAGGACCACAATTCCTATGAAGAGTCACCTACACAGATTAATCTTGTTTCTCACTTTTACTGAAGTTCTTTCCATCATTTGATGAATACATTTTTCACTGTTGGAACACTTTTGGTGGATTTTCCAGTTCCCAAACTGTAATCCTCTGTTGAGTTGTGGAGTTCTATATTCTACCTTTTAATTTATTCTGAACTTCTATTTCAAGAATCACTTAAGAATTTTCATTTTCATTTTATTGTGTTTTCTATTGTATTTAGCTTGGCGGGTGTTTAGGTTGTGTCCATATCTTGGCAATTGTAAATTGAGCTGTAAAAACAATCTAGTGCAAATGTCCTTATGATAAAATGATTTTTATTCTTCTGGGTAGATGCTTAGTAATGGGATTGCAGGAACAAATAAGAGATCTAATTTGAGTCCTTTGAGGATTCTCCATACTTCTTTTCAAAGAGGATGTATTAGTTATTAGTTTACAGTCCCATCAACAATGTACAAGTGTTCCCCTCTCTTCACATCCACGCCAGCATCTGCAACTTTGGGACTTTGTGATGTAGGCTGTTCTCACTGGGGTTAGGTGGTATCTCAGGGTGGTTTTGATTTGCATTTCTCTGATGAATAGAGATGATGAGCATTTTTTCATGTGTTTCTTAACCATTCATCTGTCTTCCTTAGAAGAGGTGCTGTTAATGTCTCTTGCCCAGTGATATATGGGATTGTGGGTCTTTTTTTGTTGATTAAATTGAGTTCTCTATTGGTTCCAGTTATCAAGCCTTTGTCAGATTCATGACATGAAAATATCTTTTCCCATTCTGAAGGTTGTCTGCTGTTTGATTTGGTTGTTGTTTCTTTAGCTGTACAGAAGCTATTCAGTTTACTTAAGTACACTTTGTTTATTTTTTTTGTTGTTGCAATTGCCACTGAAATCTTCTTCATAAAATCTCTCCCAAGGCTGACATCCTCTAGAGATTTTCCCATACTTCTGAGATATTTATCATTTTATGTCTTAGATTTAAATCTTTTGTCCATCTTGAGTTAATTTTTGTGAGTGGTGAAAGGTGCTAGTCCAGTTTCAGTCTTTTACATGTGGTTATCCAATTGTCCCAGCACTGTTTATTGATTGGGGATTCTTTTCCCCAGTGTATGGTTTTGTTTGGTTTATTAAAGATCAAAGGGGTATAGGAGACTGGTTTCACCCCTTAGTTTATTACTCAGTTCCATAGGTCTGTGTCTCTATTTTTGTGCTAAAACCATGTTGTTTTGACCATTGTGGACTTGTAATATAACCTAAAGCCAAGTAGAGTGATACTTCCAGCTTTATTTTTATTACTAAAAATTGCCTTGGAGATATGGGTCTTTTTCTGGTTCCATATGAAGTGAAGAACTATATTTTCCAGTTCTTCAAAGTATGCTTTTGGTACTTTAATAGGGATTGCATTGAATCTGTAGATTACCTTGCATAGTATAGACATTTTAACAATGTTGATTCTTCTACCCAAGAGCATGGTGTGTTCTTTCATTTTTTAATACATTCTGCTATTTCTTTTCTTAGGGATTCATTATTCTCTTTATAGAGGTCCTTCACCTCTTTTGTAAGGTATATTGCTAGACATTTCCTTGTCTTTGAAGCCTCTGTGAAGGGGATTGTGTCCTTGATTACCTTCTTATCTTGGCTATTGGCATATATAAAGGGTACTGATTTATAGACATTGATTTTATACCTTGAGATGTTATTGTATTTCTTGATCACTTCCAGGAGTCTTGTGGTTGAGTCTCTGGAGTTATCCAAGTATAAGATCATATCTTCAGCAAAGAGCAAGAATTTGACCTCCTTTGCTCCCATCGGGATGCCCTCTATATCCCTCTCTTGGCTGCTTGCATTGGCTAGAAATTCCAGCACTATGTTGAATAATAGTGGAGATAGAAGACATCCTTGTCTGGTTCCAGTTCTAAGTGGAAAAGCTCTCAATTTTACTTGATTCAGTACAATATTAATTATGGGTTTGTCGTTGATGGCTTCAATAATTTTAAGAGATGTGCCACCTATGCCTATATTCTTAAGTGTTCTTATTTGAAACAGATGCTGAATCTCTCTCAAAGACAGGAAAAAAAGGAGAGAAATAAAAAAAGAAAGAAAGAATAAAAGGGGATGAAAAACCGTAGCAAAAATGGAGGAGCTGGCACACCTAAGGTGGCAGGTTCAAATCCAGCCCAGGCCTGCCAAAACAACAATTGATGGATGCAACCAAAAAATAGCTGGGCGTTGTGGTGGGCACCTGTGAGCCCAGCTACTTGGGAGGCTGAGGCAGGAGACTTGCTTGAGCCCAGGAGTTGGAGGTTGCTGTGAGCTGTGATTCCATTGCACTCTACCCAGGAGGATAGCTTGAGGCTCTGTCTCAAAAAAAAAAAAAAAAAATGGAGGAGCCCTTACTATTGAAAAAAGTAAAATGAAAAAAAAAATACAGACAAGCCAAACCAAACAAAACAAACAACAAGAATAAAAAGAAAAAAAAAACTAAGGAAAAAATTGAGAAAAGAAGCAAAATATATATTTTTGCCTGGACACCAGGTGGTGCTTTGGTGTTAGGAGATGGAGAACACATATGCTGGTTTTGTTGTATTAAATGGGGGCTGTAAGCCAGTCTCTGGTTGCAGCGGAGACCTTGTCCTGTCTTCCTGACTTATTTGCCTTCAATCAGGCCCTGGTTGCTTCACTAGCATTCAGTCTCCACAGGATTGGGATCTTGAGGCTTTCACCATATTTCTTAGGAGCCATATCTTGACCTTCCAAACAATTCCTCCTGACAATAAAGTGTCCTTCCTGGGGGTATGGGTACTGTTCAGCTTACCCCAAGGATTGCTGCTGGGGCTCAGCAGGTGCATCAGAGCTGGCTGTGCATTAGGACCTTGTGGATTATTTCTCCCACAAGGCAGTGCTCTGCTAGTAGCTAAGCTGATGAGAGTTCCACTCCTCCTGGTATTCAATCCTGGCTCCTGGATGCTATTTGAGTTTACTCACTCACTTAAGCCCTTGCTCAAGGCAGCTCTAGCAAGCAGCTTAGCTCTAAACCAAAAAACTGCAGGATGGCCCTTTCCTGTCTCTAGTCTTCTGCCGCAGGGCCAGCTGGCCTTTGCCCATACCCAGGCACTTGCTTTCTATGCTGGTCTTCCTCAGTTCCAGATCTCCTTATTGTATCCTAGAGTCCCCTATTGCTTCACTGTGCCCCCAGAGTGATGTTTCTGGATAGGTTCCCCCAGCCAGAGGTGTCTGAAATCCTCTCTCCCCTGTCTCACTGCAAGTGGCTGGTAGAGAGATATCTCTAGTCTGCTGTCTTGCTTCCTCCACCCTCTAGTTTGTTAAAAGAAAAACTTTAGACAAGTTAAATAAAATTTAAAAGAGTTTATCTGAGCAAAATAGTGATCTGTTATAGGCTGAACACAAGCATAAAATCAAAGTAGAGAAATCATGTTGATTGATCCCTGTAATGAGGCATTTGCTTTATTTACGAATGATGCTTTATTTGTGTAAGATCTCATCAGTCAGATACCTGCCTGTGATTGGCTGAAGCTTGACTGTGATAGGCTGAAGTATGACTATTAGAAAAAATTAGGCTTTGTTTTAATGCAAAGTTACATTTCAGTGTGTTTTATAGGATTCAAAGTAGGAGATAGACAACCTCAGGCTAATAACCTCCTACTTATTTAATTTAAAAAGTTTGTATGCAATTAAGTTTGAATTTTTTAAGTTTTGTATTTTGTTGAAGAATGGGAGCTCCTAGAAAATAACATACACGATTTTTATGTAATTAAGTGAGATGCATTTTTCTACCTGCATTCTTTTAATAGGAACATGATTATAGAAAAATAATCACTCTGTGATGATGATCTGAGATTTGGATATTAACATTGTAAAAACGCCTTTTGTTTTGTTTTGGTTTTGAGACAGAGACTGACTCTTTTACCCAGGATAGAGTGCCATGGCCTTGGCATAGCTCATAGCAACCTTAAAGTCCTGGTTTCAAACAACTCTTCTATCTAAACCTCCTGAGTAGCTGAGACTATAGGCATGTGCCACCATGTCTGACTAATTTTTCTATTTTTAGTAGAGAAGGGGTGGGTCTCACTTTGCTTAGGCTCCTATTTTCCTACAAACATTTTTTATACTATTACTCAGTTAAATCTTTTTGAGTAAATATAGAATTCAACTTAGACTTAAAACTTAAATGAAATTGCTTCAATATGGTATTTTTTATAAATTTTTAAATTAAATTATAGTTGTGTACATTAATGGATTCATGGGGTACAGTGTGATGGTTTTGCATACAATTTGAAATATTTTCATCAAACTGGTTAACATAGTCGTCACAGCATTTTCTTAGTTATTGTGTTAAGACATTTATAGTCTACATTTAGTAAATTTCACATGTACACTTGTAAGTTGCACTGTAGGTGTGATCCCACCAATTACCCTCCTTCCACCCATCCTTCTCCCTCCCCTCCCCTTCCTCTCCCCTTGCTCCATATTGGCTATAATTGGGTTATACTTTTCACATGAAAGCTATAAATTGGTTTCATAGTAGGGCTGAGTACATTGGATACTCTTTCTTTCATTCTTGAGATACTTTCCTAAGAAGAATATGTTCCGGCTCCATCCATGTAAACATGAAAGAGGTAAAGTCTCCATGTTGTTTTTAAGGCTGCATAATATTCCATGGTGTACATATACCACAATTTATTGGTCCATGCATGGGTCGATGGGCACTTGGGCTTCTTCCATGACTCAGCAATAATGAATTGGGCTGCAATAAACATTCTGGCATTGTACCAGATATTGTAATAATATCTTTGTTATAATGTGATTTTTGGTCTTCTGGATATATACCTAGTAGAGGAATTGTAGGATCAGATAGCAGGTCTATTTTTAGATCTCTAAGTGTTCTCCAAACATCTTTCCAAAAGGAATATATTAGTTTGCATTCCCACCAGCAATGTAGAAGTGTTCCCTTTTTTCCACATCCACACCAACATCTCTGGTTTTGGGATTTTGTGATGTGGGCTAATCTTACTGGAATTAGATGATATTTCAAAGTAGTTTTGATTTGCATTTCTCTGATGATTAAGGATGATGAGCATTTTTTCATATGTCTGTACACCAAGCACCTGTCTTCTTCAGAGAAGTTTCTCTTCAAGTCCCTTGCACACTCTGAGATGGGATAATTTGTTCTTTTCTTGGTAATACATTTCAGTTCTCTGTAGTTTCTGGTTATTAAACCTTTGTCAGAGACTAAACCTGCAAATCTCTTCTCCCATTCTGAGGGCTGTCTGTTTGCTTTACTTACTGTGCTCTTGACTGTGCAGAAAATTTCTAGTTTGATCAGGTCCCAGTAATGTATTTTTGGTGTTGCTTCAATTGCCTGGGTTGAGGGGGTCCTCTTCATAAAATATTAGCCCAGGACTATTTCTTCAAGTGTTTTCCATGCACTTTCTTCTAGTATTTTTATAGTTTCATGTCTTAAGTTTAAATCTTTAATCTAGTGAAAGTCTGTCTTAGTTAATGGTGAAAAGTATGGGTCCAGTTTCAGTCTTCTTCAGGTCACCAGCCGATTCATCCAGCACCATTTGTTAAATAGGGAATCTTTTCCCCACTGAATGTTTTTAATTGGCTTGTCAAAGATCAAATAACAGTAGGTAGCTGAGTTCATCTCTTTGTTCTCTATTCTGCTCCATACATCTACCTCTCTGTTTTTGTGTCAATACTAGGCCGTTTTGATCACTATCAATTTGCAGTATAGTCTGAGGTCTGATAGTGTGATTCCTCCTGCTTTGTTTTTATTTCTGAGTAATGTCTTGACTATTTGAGTTTTTTTCTGAATCCATATAAAATGAAGTATTATTTTTTCAAGATCTTTAAAGTATGACAGTGGAGATTTAATAGGGATTGCATTAAAATGGTATATTGCTTTGGGTAGTATGGACATTTTAACAATGTTGATTTTTCCCAGCCATGAGCATAGTATGGTTTTCCATTTCTTAACATCTTCACCTATTTCTTTTCTTAGAGTTTCATAGTTCTCTTTATAGAGATCTTTCATGTCCTTTGTTAGGTAAACTCCCAAATATTTCATCTTCTTTGGCACTACTGTGAACAGAATAGAGTCCTTGACTGTTTTTTTCAGCCTGACTATTGTTGGTGTATATAAAGGCTATAGATTTATGAGTGTTGATTTTATAACCTGAGACACTGCCGTATTCCTTGATCACTTCTAAGAGTTTTGTAGTAGAATTAGTGGTGTTTTCCAGATATACAGTCATATCATCTGTGAAGAGTGAAACTATGATCTTTTCTGAACCTATGTGGATACCCTTGATTGCATTTTCTTGTCTAATTGCAGTGGCTAAGACTTCCATAACAATGTCAAAAAGCAGTGGAGACAGTGGGCAACCTTGCCTGGTTCCTAAGCCGAGTGGAAACGATCTCAGTTCAACTCTATTCAATATGATATTGGCTGTGGGTTTGCTGTATATGGCCTCTATCAGTTTAAGAAATGTCCCTTCTATACCAATTTTCTTAAGTGTTCTGATCATGAAAGGTTGCTGGATATTATCAAAAGCTTTTTCTGTATCCATTGAGAAAATCATATGGTCTTTGTTTTTTAATTTGTTTATGTGATGAATTATATTTATAAATTTACATATATTGAACCAGCCTTGAGACCCTGGGATAAAACCCACTTAGTCATGGTGTATAATTTGTTTGATGTGTTGCTGGATTCTGTTTGTTAGGATCTTGTTGAATATTTTTGCATCAATATTCGTTAGTGATATTGGTCTACAATTTTTTTTCTTGTTGGGTCTTTTCCTGGTTTGGGGATCAAGGCAGGTGATATTTGCTTCATAGAATGTGTTGGGTAGTATTCCTTCTTTTTTTAATATTTTGGAAAAGGTTGAGTAATATAGGTACTAGTTCCTCTTTAAAGGTTTTATAGAATTCTGATGTGAAGCCATGTGGTCCCGGGCTTTTCTTTTTAGGGAGATTTTGTATGGTTGATGCTATTTCAGAACTTGATATAGG
>CAUYQV010024506.1:0-10748 GCA_963574575.1 Galagoides demidoff | reverse complement strand
GGTTGCTTTTAGATATTATACCACTCCTGATTTTCCTGGTTTTTTGCTTTATTTTTTAATATATCAATAAAAAAAAAAAAAAAAAAAAAAAGGCTAAAAATAACACGATGGTCATTTGTGGGTCAAAAAGAAAAAAAAAGGAAATGGCTAAAAAGACAGCGTGCACACATATATACACACACACTACTTCCTTGTGTGTAACATATACAGCTTTTGCTTAACCTAATTGGAGAAGAAAACTCAGTCTTTTTTTTTTTTATTGAATGGTAACTATGTACATTAATGCACTTCTGGGGTATAGTGTGGGGTTTTCACATGCAATCTGAAATACTTTCATCAAACTGGTCAACACAGCCCTCATGTCATTTTCTCAGTTGTTGTTTTAAAATGTTCACATTCTACTCTTAGAAAGATTCACTTGTACCCCTGTAAGATAAACCTCAGAAGTGATCCCTCCAATCCCCCTCCCTCCACCCAGTCCCCACGCCCCATATTCTTAGACTATTTGGTTATAGCTTTCATATAAAAGGTATAAATTAGTTTCATAATAGGGGTGTGTACATTGGATAATTTTCTCTCCATTCTTTTGATACTTTGCTCAGAGGAATATTTTCCAGCTCCATCCATGTGAACATGAAGGACGTAAAGTCTCCATCCTTCTTAATGGCTGCGTAGTATTCCATGGTGTACATATACCACAGTTTGTTGATCCATTCATGGATCGATGGGCACTTGGGCTTCTTCCATGACCTGACAATTATGCAAGGGTTGTAGGCTTCTTGAAGGAAAGAATTCAAGAGTAAGCCAACAGACTAAGCAAGTTTATTATAGTAAGAAAAGGATAAAGGGAGGCTGCCCCATGGATTAGGCAGTGGCTATTTTTCTTAAAGTTACAGAGTAGCACTTTGTAAATTTCTGAAGTCTTTTTCTATACCTATTTAATGTTAAGTGAAAGGAGGATTATTCATAAAATTTCTGAGAAAAAGGTGGGGAGGTCCTAGAACCAGGACCCTCTTCTCTTTTTTAAAACATTTAAGGTAACTTCTGGCATTTGTAAACTGTCCTGGCACCGGTTTATGTTTCTGTTGACATGCTAATATATGCTAATACATTATAAGCAGGGTAATGACCAGGGAGGGTAATCTGAGGTCGTTTTCCTTGCCACCATCTTTGTTCTGGCTCATTTTGACCAACTTCCTGTTTTATCAAAGACCTCTTTTCAGGTTTTATGACTCCTTATAGAACAGAGCCTGCCAGTTCCCTTTCTCAATGGGATATCATCAGATGCTTACCTAATAATATTAGGGGGTCATTCTTATTATGATGGTGGAATGAACCATGGTAAGAATGAATCAATTCAAACTTTAAGAATGATGTTATATAAATGACAGCAGACTTAAACTTCCAAAATTCTCAAATAATTTTATACCAAATGTATGATACAATTATCATTTATTCTCTTTGAAATAAGAATTTTACTTATGGTTGTTATGTATATTTAAAAATAGGTAATAGGTGTGGCACCTTATTAGGTTACCTCTCCTAATAAGATTGGTCCTTATATAATAATCTAAACAGGTTTACTGCACCCTTGAAGCTGGTCTTGTAGATTCCTGGTTTGTCAGCTTTGTCTGCTTTGCCTTAGGCCGTAATACTCAGTCTTTTGACACATCCAGGAAAGGTGTCAATGTCAATAGCCATCTCTACCAATGTGAACTGTTCAAATTTTTTAAAAGAAACTCTGGGAAGATTTTCAATCTTGTTTATAATAGTGAACTGTGGTAATTCTCTTAAGACCTGAGGTTACAGAAATACTACAACTTTACCTCACTTCTAGGACAGGTATATAATGTGATATTGCATAAAAGTTAAAGAACTTAAAGATTCAGAGAGTAAAACTTACACAGTTAAAGGACTTTACTTTGAAAGCATGGTTTCTTCTTTGAGAATGTTTACTCAACAAAAGTGAGACTGTCACCAATGCGACATGTTCCATGTCAAGCATTGGACCTCCTAGAATACAGAGCATGTGTAATTATACCTAATCTTGTAAAGGATAATAATTTTTTTGGCGGTGCCACAGCCTAAAAATAGTGGGCTTTAATCAGAAAGTGCAAAGATTTTATATTCACTTTTACAAGTAACTTTCCCTTTATCTTCGGGAGCATGCAGTATTATATAACAATGATCATTTGTTTAATTTATGATAGCTCTCCTTTGGAGAGTGAAGATTGAACTAAAAATAAGCCCTATTATCTCCTTTGTTCATTAACTGTGTTCTGAATGAGTCATTGTAGAGGTAGCTGGTGTTACTGATGATTGAGATACCCTCTTCCTAGCCAAATCTTGATTTTGCAGAATGTGGTCAGGAAAATTTTTCTTTGATTCAGAGGACAGTGTGGGTGACATTTTAGGCTCCTTAATGGGAAAGTGACTTGATTGAAAAAGGTTTTGTAAGGCATTTTGCAATAAATCTATCAGGGACCCCACCTTGCGTATTTTCGGCAAGGCATCTGCTCTTTTAGGTGACTGCAGGTCTGAGATAGCTGTCTTTAATCATTATCTTCCCACACACTGGGTTAGGCAGTTCAGTTTTATAAGTCAATGAAATGACCTAAATGCAGACATGAAAAGTGTTGTAGTGTGGGTTTTCAGTCCCTAGATTTCTCTCCATTTTTTTTTTTTAATGTCTGGAACTCTCTGTTAAACCATGAAGATTAATAACCCTACATGACAAATAGATCATTTAAAATGTTAAGCATGGGTGATAAGCTAACCGTCTGATGACTGGAACAAGCTAGCTGGGGGAAAAGCCTTGTCTGTCACAGACCAGTGATGCAGTAGATGTGGAGATCATTGGGTCTCAGCACTGGTAGTTCCTCCACAAGTTCCCTAGAGCCGCCTCAGGGAAGAAAAAACAAAGGCAGCAATTGAACTGCATGATCAAAGTATTTACCACCTATTTAGAGATACAAGACAAGTGAAATGGCTTGAATAATTATAAATGCTACATTTTTTGACATTCCTTAAAACGTTTTCACAGAAATGAGCTCTGGAAGGTGTTTCCTTATTTATCATCCCCCCATTTTTGCCATTCTGGAAGAATTGAGCTCTAGCTTCTCAACAACAGTAGTTCTCAAATGGTAACGTCGGGACCAGTAACATCAACATCATCTGGAAAGATATTAATACTCATTACTGTGTGGACAGGGAGTAGATGAGAAATCTGTGCCTGCCTCTCAATTTTACTGTGAACCTTAGACTGCTCTTTAAAAAGTTCTTATTAAAAAAAAGATTGAATGTATCTGACCCTAACTCACATCTACTGAGCCAGAAGCTCGAGGTTAGATTCAGAAATTCGTGGTTTAGCAAGTCTCCAGATGATTCTGTTGCACCATAATTTAAAAACCATTGTTGACGAGTATGCCTGGGTCGAACAAAGGAAGCGGTCAGCTCCACTATCACCCTATTTATTTAAAAGTAGAAATCAACCTACAGCCTTTTATTCATTTATACGTAAACTCCAACCTGAATCTGCACAGGAAAATTGATTCTTGGAAGCACAATTTTCTGCTTTAGACAAAAAATGCTTGTGGATCAAGATCACAGCACATAATCTAGTCTCTAGTGCAAGTGGAAACTTATTTAGTAATTTAGGAACATGTGATTAGAATAGTTTGACTATTGTTTCAAGAAAACCAGCAACAGTGTTGCTTCAAGAACAAAGAATTATTTTTCATGTACTCATCAGAAATGAGTGTTCCATTTCAAGATTTAGGGATTCAGATGTCTTTTTTTCCCCTTCCTCTGAGATGGAGTCATACTCTGGTGCTCAGGTCAGAATTCAGGGGCTAAAGCCATTGTCCTGCCTCAGCCTAAAAGTAGCTCTGGTACCCGTAAGCACACTGAAATAATTTTTTTGTTTTTGTTTTTTAGAGACAGTGTCTTGCTACGTTGCTTAGACTGGTCTCAAATTCTCAGCCTCAACAATCTTCCATCCTTGGCCTCCCAACATTCTAAGATTACAGGCATAAGTCACCATGTCCAGCTCAGACTACTTATATTTTCTGAATCTGAGGTTTGTCTTGAAAGAAATTATGTGACACCTTCACTCATATTTTGTTAGTAATATTTTAGCCACCTGGGCACACCTATATGGAAGGGAGGGCTGAAAATCCCGATTCTTGACTTACCAACTGACTACAAACAACTCTTACATAGATATAAATGTGGAGTATGTGTGTGGAGGGTATATTAGTGGGTTTAGGAAGATAAACAGTGGTCCCCTTCTAAAGTGTTTAGATCATCTATTCTAATAAATTTCTAGAACTCACCTATATGATTAAACTAGAGTCTACTAGATAACATTTATATATCCATAAAAGAGAATCATGTGCAGACATTAAACACAGTGTTTTTTTTTAAAAAGTTATGATATAAGAAATATTAGTATGTTGAACAAAAGATGTTGGGTAGGCATAATTTCATTAACACAGAGCAATCCCAACTATATAAAAAATGTGAGGAAAGAAACTAAGGAATGAATTACACTATTTCCTATTCAGAATATATTTTTTATCTCCTGTTATGCACCCGGAACTGTGCTAATGTTTGGAGGCAAAATAGTCAACAAGATAAATTTTAGATACACAAGAAATATATTTCAGTTGAAAATAGTACAAAATAAATAAAAATTTTTGAAATTTTTATGCCTTGATGGAGAGGTTACATGTAATTTGTTTTTCAGACTCTTTTGTATTTTCCATGTTTGGTAATACAGCCATGCCTTATTTTTATAGTCAACCACATAACAAATGTTTTTTTTTTTTTTTATGAAAGATAAATGCAAATGGAGTTCCATAAAATTAAACTACTGCATTAAAAAGTGCGAGAAAGAAAAAGATTATATGAGGGAATCTTTTAAATAAACACTTCAAATTACTTTCAAGATGTGGCCTTGAGCCAATATAGATTTACTGAAGATTTTTTCACTTTATATATCTATAATCTTGAATAATCCTAATTGAGCATTTTGCCAGGCCTCTGGAAATTCATGCTGAAAATCAATGAAAGATGTGCTTATGTTCCTAGCATTGCATTTATTTAGGAAGTAACAAATAAATAATGTTTTTCAAAAGAAGATCTTTAAAAGTAAATGAGTTTATCATAGCAAGGCCCTCACTTCTAATTCAAACAATCTGGACTGTGCTTTTGTTTCTTTGTTAGTTAGCTTCTTGTTTTCATCCAACTACTGTTAACTAATTGGTGCTAATCTTGGCTGTACTTTACCCACTTCTTCTTCCTAGCCACAGAACTAGACTACATTTTCCAGATTGCCTTTCAAAAATGGTGGCTGCAAATTGAGATCTATCTAATGTCAGGTAAGCAGAAGAGACATGTCATTTTCAAACAAGACATCTTAAGAAACAAAGGACCTCTTTTTCTGTCCATCTTTTTCCTTTCTTCTAGCTGGATGTAGACAATGGTTAATCCTTTGGTGATGGCAAAAGTAGAAGACGGAGGACGTCTCTGCCCGTATGTCACCAGGACGGGAGAGTCATCTACTGATGGTAAATTTCACTCCAAACATTATATGTTTGGGGCCTATTTTTCCCATAGCCTAACCTTACCTCATACTACTTGTTAGTTTTTTTTTTTTTTTTTTTTGAGACGGAGCCTCAAGCTATCCCCAGGGTAGAGTGCCATGGCATCACAGCTCATAGCAACCTCCAACTCCTGGGCTCAAGCGAGTCTCCTGCCTCCGCCTCCCAAGTAGCCGGGACCACAGGCGCCTGCCACAACACCCGGCCATTTTTTGGTTGCAGCCACCATTGTTGTTTGGCGCCCGGGCTGGGGATTCAAACCTGCCACCTTAGGTGTACATGGCTGGCACCTTAGCCAATTGAGCCACAGGCGCCGAGCCTCTACTTGTTAGTTTTGAGGGCATGTTGGTATTTGTGGTCATAAATGTGAAGTGAGTATAATCCCATTATGGAGTAGTCTGGAAGCAGGAGAAAATGGAATATTTACTGCAGAAATAATCAATTCCATGTGTTCGAAAAAATGTTAGACTGTGAGTAGTAGAGTGAGTGGCTAGAATAAATAAATGAGTCTAAGGATAAGAGGTGATGATCAGGAAATGAAAGTTTAGTGATGTCAAGGTCTAGAGTAGGCTTATAGGAGTCCATGATCGGAGGGTGTTTGGAGGCCAGAAGGTGGCGTTTGTTAAAACTCATCAATAAAAGAAAGTTAGTAGATGTATCTTAGAGGTGAGCAGAGGCACTAATACTCCGTTGTGCCCAATTGGGATTAAAATGTGATCAGACACAAACATTTATCTTCATTCTCTTGCAGTTCACTACCCCACGGCCATTTAACATTATAGTATGTTTTCAGTTTGGTAGTTCCGAAAGAAAAGTCATTTAGTCACACTTCAAAGCTGCTCAATTTATATGTTGCTCCTATTGTTCTTAACGATTTAGTTGAAAAGCTCTAAACTGTCAGATCATAACAGAAATGCACAACAATGTAGTGAGAGAATACTGTTTTTCTTTACTTGGAAAAGAAAACCTGGATTTCACATTTGCATTTTCCCAGATCTGCTTGCTGTAAAAATCTGAAGTGAAACACAAACCCAGCCTGTTGCTTCTTCCTGAGAACATTAATTGTCTCCAATCATTGTTAGAGCATCTGTTTCACATTTTGACAAGTACACTTATCTCCTTTTTTCTCTTCGTATTTCTCTGGTAAAAATAATGAATAAATTACAGGGGGATGACAAATGTGTTGATAATCAAGATGAAACACAAATGAAGTGGAAGAGGCTGCATTTCTTTGCAGAGTTGTAAATTACTTTCTTTTCTTGCTCATCGACTTGACTGACTTAGAAACTAAAAATACCACCACATGGGAAAATTAACAGAATTGCTCCAACAGAAATTACATTTCACTGGTAAAATAAATACACAGAATTTCTTTTTTACATCATGTAATATACTTGCCCCATCATCTGGATACCCTCAGGCAGAGTTGTTCTAAGAAGTTTAGATGACAGTGAACCTAATACCTGTTAGTTGTTAGGTTTTTAATGTATTTGGGGAGTAAAGAGTTAAATCTTTACTCAATCCCAAAGATATCAGCCTCTGAGAGAAAGCAATCTACAGAGGTGTCAGGGGAACTTAGTTCCATCCTTAGATGATTCCCACAGATTCTTCATGAAAAGACACAATGTCAATATTACAGGCTCAGCAAACACTCGGCTCAGGAACTGCATCACTGAGAATATGACAGTGGTAAACCAGCAGGAACCCTCGGTGGTAGCCCACCAAGCAAGAGTTGCAGAAGTGTTCCTCTTTCTCTTTCTTTCTTTTGCTTTGTACTTGATTACTTTGGGAAAGGACTGGCTCTCTACAATTTCCCAAAATGTCTAGAACTTAGTTTCTTTTTTTTAATTTTTATTAAATGATAGCTGTATACATTAATGCAAACATGGGGTACAGTGTTAGAACTTAGTTTCTAACACCCATAGATACTGTCACCTATCTGGAAGTTAGAGGTATTTGGTTGGCAAGGACCTAGACTAGATAATCTCTATACTCTAGCTCGAATATTGCATGTCCCTTATTTTTGTCTGTATTCAGATCATAACTATCCTGACCCTTTTCCTTTCACTACCACCATACTTCTAAACTTAAAACCAGAAAAATGAGCTCAGAACCCATGGAGTCTACATGATCTCAAGGAAGACCAAACTCACTGTGAAGTTATTTCCTAGTTATAATAGAAAAAACATATGGATTATGTATATTAAAGAATGCATATTAGAAATCTTAAGAGATATCTTGATATTTTGCTTGGCAGGGACACTTTTTTGCATATTAACCTTTGCCAGGGAAAAAGACTCTCACCATTCACTTGAAACTCCCATAAACATGTTTAAAATTTGCTTTATGAATGGATTTCCATGAGACTGCTAAGCTAAATGTAAAAACACTAAATGCAAACATGAGTTCCCCTTCACATATGCAAAGATGTTTTGAACCCTAGGGTTGGCTTGCCTGGATTAACTATGTCCTAGTAGATTTGAACTGAGAAGGAAATTTCTAAAGTGGCGCTAAGGAGTGACCGTAGTAATTAAGAAATTTCTCTGTTCTTAGAAAATTGACACATGCTGCATGTGGAAAATTGCCACTCATAAATATTGGATGCAGTTATCACCATATGGGCCGTTTTGCTACAACTGTTAAGATTCAATTAAGTGAAGATTTGAAATGAAAAAAATGAATACAGTCTTTGGCCCAAAACATAAATTCAATGTTACTTATGAATTGATGAGAAAATTTGGCTCATTTGTCTATTGTTTAATATCATGATACCCTTCTTTGTAAATAATATATTAAAATATTCATTTGAGTCAGAATCGAAATATATAAGTTCTATACACTTTGTATTAGGTTGCTTAAAATGCTCTTTTGCTGTTTTGTTTTGTTTTTAGCTACAGGATCTTTGTCACCCAGGACAGACTACAGTGATGTGATTATAGCTCACTGTGGTCCTGAATTCCTGGTCTCAAGCAATCCTCCTCAATTAACCACCTGAGTATCTGGGACTACAGGCACTTACTACCACACTCACTTTATTTTTACTTTTCTTTGGGGAGGGCAGTGGGGAGCAGGGTCTGACTGTGTTGCCTTGAGTGATCTCAAACTCCTGACCTCAAGTGATGTTCTCTCCTCTCCCTCAAAGCACCTAGTTTGCAAATTTATTCTTTCAAAAAATGAATTTGCTTTGGAGTAACATTTTCCCCTTCCATGAATTTTTGTCTTTTCCTCATCAAATAGTTATAAATAACAATAAAATATAGTAAAATATAAAAACCTCTTTTACTTTAGCCTGGTTGTTTAATATGAAGTACTAACTATAGAATCCTAAGAAAATCACTTGCAAATGTCTGGACTAAAATGATAATTGTCAGTGTTGATGCCATTCACAGCATGTTGCAGTTTGGTTCTCCAGGCAGCAGGCCCCAAGAGTGTTTATCATTCAGGAAGTTTATTAGTGTTGGGTGGAGAGAGAAGCAGAGTCTGGATAAAGACCCAGTTGCCTTATTCAGTGCCTCAAGAAGCTAGGGAACTGAGCTGTCCCTTCAGAGATATTCTGCAGTGAGCCAAGTTAGTCAGGACTTTATAATTCTGCCTATAGCAGATAAGAAATACAAGCTGCCACTCAAGGGTGGGGCCTGGATACTGGCAATTCTCTACAGCCCACGTCATTCAGAGGCAGCTAACCACTCTCCCAGCAGCTAGGATCACCAGAACTGAGCAGTGTCCCTTCAGGCCTACTGCCATCTGAGGACTAGTTCCTTCAGGCTTCTCGCGAGCCTCTCTGCCACGGAAAGGTTAGAGGAGAAAGACTAATGAATCAAGCTTCTGCCCCCACAGTCACAGCTGGTCTACAGTCACAATGAATCCTCATATTTTCCTCCTCCATTATCCACTACATAGTCTCCTTATGTGCAGGGGACAATCTTGCTTTCCTCAGTGGCTGAGCTGTTGGTATGACCCAGACTGTCTCTATAGATCTGGTCATCATGCCCCTTCCAAGGCTGTGATTGTTTAATGTGACCATTTGCCAAGACAGTAAGGCAAGGCAGGAAAAAGAGTTACTAAATTGGATTATTTGAACATTCAACGCATTCCTCCCTCTCTTCATTGTTTAACATCAGCACTACCTTATTTTTGATGATCGGTATCTGGCATTCCCTCCAACAAGGTAATACCATTTTCTTCTCCAGAAGTCCTTGGACACAGGGATCCCAAAATGCCCAGCTAAAAGTCAAAGTTACCATTAAATGAGACCCTTGCCGTGTCCTCCATCTTAAATGTCCCTCACTGTAGGCCAGCATCTTTAACCCTGCTCTGGGCAGAGTTGTGGGGGTCAGGAAGCACGTATTTCCTACCAAGCAAGTAGGCCATTAGAAGTAACAGTAGTGGGTGCATTTGGTCTTCTTGAACCCAAGTGTTCTTTCTACTGGGCAAAAAGCAGCATGTAAGGCTCTTTGGTTCATGATGTACTCGGTCTTCCTGGAGGATGGGACCCTATTCCTAGTTCCTTCAATCTAGGGCTTTCCTCTGCCTTAGTAGAGGATGCCAAGAGCCAGATGACCTCTGAGAAAGATGATTTACATACAGCTGGGGGGTGGACCCTCTCCAGCCATTCGTCCGCAGGTGCTCCTTGTGGAAGAAGAGCCCAAGCCTTCAGCACGTAGTCATTTGTTAATTACTCCCCTCACCTGTGTTGTACGGGCTACCCTGCAAAGAAGGGCTAGCCCGCCTCCTACAAGCTTGTACTCCTTCCTGTGGTGACTGAGACCAGGGCCATAGGGGCCTGAGGGGATGTGACAGCCTTCAGGTTGCTATTGTAATGTACTACTTGATAGGAGGCTTCTTGGTGTGCTGTGTGATATCACCAGTTGATACCTTGACTATGGGGCCCTTTCACACACTATTTTTTCTATAAAATCAGCTTCTTAGTGTAAAGTTATGTGGGATCCGTGCCTGCAGATGAAAATGTCATAAGCCCTTGAATGTGGTGTCGGCTAATGCCCTTTCCACTCCTAGAATAGGCACATGTAATCAATTTGCCTTTAGATGGAATGGCTCCATATTGGGGACTCAGTGTTGGTCTCTGTTACTGACAGGTTAAACATTCAGCAGTAGCATTCTCTATGTGCCATTTCATTTAAAACA
>CAUYQV010024504.1:0-34978 GCA_963574575.1 Galagoides demidoff | reverse complement strand
AATGGCCGGGCGTTGTGGTGGGCGCCTGTGGTCCCAGCTACTTGGGAGGCAGAGGCAGGAGACTCGCTTGAGCCCAGGAGTTGGAGGTTGCTATGAGCTGTGATGTCATGGCACTCTACCCAGGGGGATAGCTTGAGGCTCCGTCTCAAAAAAAACAAAAAAAAGATGCTCGTATTAAAATTCTTGTTGCTGACTTTACTTAATAGTTACTTATGCTATTCACTCAACCCTCAGACAGTGAATGAGGAGTTTGCTGTATACTAGGTCCTGGTAGATGGCACTCAGCTCGGTGCTAAGCCGAGGGGACCTGACACTGTGCTTGGGGCCTTTAAATCACTGTGGGAGTGTATGAATTGGGCTTGCGTGTCCTGGAAGCTCATAAACTGATTTATATATCAATTTTATCACCTAGAAAGGGGGACCCCCTGGTAATCAGAATTTTGCCTCGCTTCCTATGTACAGTACTAAGACTTGTCCAAATGGTACAAATCCCATTTAGATTCATTCCCCGCCCTCCCACCCTGTTACTTTTATTTATAATTTAGCCTTGTGTCATAGGTAGTTCAACGGGCCATGGCAATTGTGGAATGAGAAAATATATAAAAGATATAAGCAAATAACCAAATAGATTGGCTACAGAATGCTCTACAACACCAGTTCTCAATCTGTGGTCACAACCACAGGAACTGTATTAAGGGGCTGCGACATTAGGAAGGTTGAGAACCACAGCTCTACAAAGACCTACACTGGTCCCTTGTGGAAAAAGGGGAGATACATTAAAATACACTTTAAAATAGTTAGACACTGTTCCTACTGGTAACGTTCCATATATTAAGGAAAAAAAAAACTTAAATGGAAAAAAAGACAAGGGCTGTGAAACTGTCCCTGAATCTGTAGAATTTTTATATTCTACAAAAAAAGCTCTGAGTTTTGGAAATTCAAACCCAAGTGCATCTCCACTTGCTTCTGTCCTTCCGGTTCTCCAATATTTAACATTCTCCTCAGTTCCCATTACACTTCTTTTCTAGGCTCAGGCAGAGACAACTAGCGGTGAGTCTGAAAGCCAGGCCCCGTCTTGAGCAAGCAGCTTGCCAGTAGGGAAGTCGTTTCCCTTTTCTGGTCCTCAGTTTCCTCATTTGGAAAATGGGTATAAAAGATTGCGTGCCCATCTGAGCAGATTGAGACAATGAATCTGAAGTCACTTTATTGGAGAAAAAACTGGCATTTTTACTTTGTTTGTTTGTCAGTGTAGATACTACAAAGGTTCCAGGAAGAGAACAGGCAACTGGTCTTACAATAAGCCAAAGCCAAAGCCTCAGCAATTGGGGGTGGGTTTATGCTGGGAAGATGGCCATTTTCCCTCCAATGCTCCATAGGCAGAAGGAAGAATTAGTATGCAAGGAAAAGGACGAGAAATAAGAATAAGCTATTTGACCTCATGGTTCTCCACGTCTGCCCAATCTATTTTTATATTCCTAGGGTAGAAGTCAAGATTTAAAAACAAACCTAAAATTATTTAGTCAAAATTTATTCTAACTCATAAAACCTTTTCCATGGGTAATTCTTTTTTTTTTTGTCTTTCTTTGTTTTTTTAAAATCATGAGCAAAAAAAAAAAATATATATATATATATATATGTATTATACACACCCATCGTTCATCGATGCTGGTATTACTACTGTTATTACTGCTGCTAATATCCTGAATGCTACTGTCAGGCTGTGGCCAAAGGGCATTCTTCACTAGCAGTTCCTTCTCATGACAACCCATGACCGTTCATTATTCCCACCTTATAGATGAGGCAGTTGAAGATCAAATAGTTCAGTGAGTCTGCCTAAATTATGTCATAGAGTAAGTAATTCTATTGCTATTCAAACCCTGGCCTAAATCTAAATCTGGGATTATATTCTGCACATCAGCAGAATGATTGCCTAGTGCATATGTACATCAAAGAGTACATACAATCCGTATTAAAAAAACTGTTTCCGAATCCTGCCACAGCCACGTGTGAGTCCTGGGCTGTTGAGCAAGAGGCCCAGACTGTTGGTGTAACAGTGGACCTTACAAACGGCCTAGGCTAAAAATGACCTTGCACTTTTAAATGTATTTAAGTTAATTTACTTGCTACTGTCTCTATATATTCTAGGTTTACAAATACTCGAAACCATTTGTCAGTCAGCAAGTGACTTATTCCTAACCTCTGCACCACCTCCATCAGTTACTCCTGGTCACCTCCTTTTGTCTTTCTCATGCTAACTGGTATTACGCTCTCGATAAAGGTAAGATTAATCAGATGGGACTTTCCCAGGGCCCATTTCACAGTGGTGTGAATCTATTATGCAGTCAGCACCAAGATTATTAGCTTCATTCACTCTCACCACCCATAGCTCTTGGGAGGGGATAAAGAAAACTGTGGCCCCAGGCCAGTTGAGGGGAGAAGGTAGAAGGGAACTGATGATGAGGGACGTCCAACCATGGACAGCTCTTCCTTTCTCATGGAAGAAAGAAGAGTAGACAGGGGTGGTAACAAACCAGCAATGTACAAAAACAAATCCTCTTAGGTCCTGCCAAGCTTCGGGAGGGAGAAGCCTGTGTAGACATTGTTACTGATTGTGTTCTGGACTACAATTGCAGCTTGTCTTCCAAAACAGCACTTCTCAAACTTGGCCCAAATCACTCTGGAATGTTGAAAGTGCATGTTCCTATTTATCAGGGCTGGGGACGGGGCATGAGATTTTGCATTCTCGGGAGCTTCTGATGAAACAAATGTTGCTGGTCAGGAAAACACACTTTGCATAGCAAGACTCTTAAGAGTTTGGAAATGACCCACTCAAATTTTGAAGTTTCAGAAGAGGATAAGGTAATCACCTCTTTCATTCATTTAAGTTTGCAAGAGAGACTGAATACAATAAAAAGAATAGTATGGAGGGGTGGCACCTGTGGCTCAAAAGAGTAGGGCACCGGCCCCATATGCCAGAGGTGGCAGGTTCAAACCCAGCCCTGGCCCAAAACTGCAAAAAAAAAAAAAATAATAATAAAATAAATAATAGTATAGAAACTATCATTCTGGGAATGCAGTGAAGCTGGTATTTCCAGGATGAATTTTTTCTTTTTTTGCTATCTTGCTCTTGCTCAGGCTGGTCTTGAACTCGTGAGTTCAAGCAATCTACCTGCCTCAGCCTCTAGGAGTGTTAGGATTACAGGCGTGAGCCACTGTGCCCAGTCTTCCAGGATGAATTTTTAAAGTGCCCCCCAGCCCCATGACCTGGGCTTATATTCTATTTAGTAGATGTAGTCTCAGCCCACAGTCCCTCTAAGGATGTAGAAATAGTGAAGAAAACATTCTAAAATTTTTAATTATAAAATTAGAACTGTGAAAGGAATAAAAAATTCAGAGGATGCTAGAATCATAGTTTTCCTTCTAAAGAAATTCCAGGTGTGCAAAAAGTAGTGGGACCCACTGATTAAGGTTATCAGATGTGTTGGGTATATATGTAGGCCAAAACATTTTAATCTACATTAATTTGTTAAGAGAAAAAGATGTTTCATTTTGATTACATTTCAACTCTCTGAAACTCATTAACCTATTTTCACAGTCACATGTCATAATGCAGCAAGAATTAACCAGGAAATAATGACAAAACGGACTACTTCCTCCTCATAGAGATTCTCTCCAGCTCTCACCCAACAAACCCTATCCCCTCCAATCCTCATTATAGCCCCTACTCTAAATGTGTTGCTTGTCAATTAAATCAAAAATGCACTACAGTTTCGAGAAGAGTCTAATTTCAAAGGGATCAATTGTTGTGCCTTACACCATGGAAAAATTCATAAGAAGCCATTTATTTCTGTCTACTGACTGTTCATGAGTGTGTACTCCACACAGATATGGCATAAATTTGAGGTCATATTTAAATGGAAATCAGTTCTTCTGGCAAAGCATTCAGCTTGCGTTGATAGGTATAAAGTCAGACCTTGCCGACTTTAAAGGAAATACTAGGCACCCTTAGAAACCCACCTTACCTCCAAAGATGGCATCCATGGCATAACTCCTAATGAAAAATAAATACATCAACAATAAAACCCAACCGACCCACCAAACCGGGAAAACCAAGGCGAGGAGGTGATGGCATTTAATTTTTATTTTTGCTATATGCACCAATGCTTCCTGAGCTATGATTCTATCTTGCATCTGTCCTCTTCTACTTTAGTTAACTCCTGCCTTCTCTGAGGGAAGTTCTCTGGCAATGGCAATGGCTCATCACAGACCTGCGCCTGCGTGCTCTCCACAGACCTACTTCTGGAAAGCATTAGGCTTTCTCAACCTGCCTCTGAACTCCTCACAGCTGAAGGGCTCTTCTGGCTCTACTTAAAAGATGGACTTTATTTGCTTTTTTGTGGCCTATCAACTCAATGGCCTGCAGCCTGCTAAGTGTGTAATTAGCCCATGACATGACCAAAGGAGTTGTTACACCTTGTCCTGTCACTGGCAAAAGCATCTACCCACGTGGCTGTGACAGCTATGGTCTGCTGGGTTTGGAAATTCCTTTAATATCTCCCCAAATCCTTGTTGGTCCAGTCTGTTGATTATTACGGGACTGGTTCTTTTATTAAATTGCTTCAATTACATATTCATCCAGTAGTGCGTAACAGTTGTTAAGAAGCCATTACAGATTACGGACCAAAGGCAATGAGTTCTTGCAACTAAAACTTCATTTTTCTCCTAACATGTACAGGGGTGTGAGGGATGTCTAAAATTAAAAACAGAAGCAGCTCAGGGAACATGTCTGTCAGGAACAGCCGCGCTACGTCTTGGCGCTGACAGCTTGGCACCCCAAGTTTCAAAGATTACAAGGATGCTGCTATCAAGATTGTTACTCTGAAATTAGTGACAATCTGCAGAGATTATTATCATAATTTTTTTTTTGGAAATGTCCAATCAGAATCAATTTCAAGGGAGGACTCCCATAGATAGTGGAAGTTTTATTAAAGAAATGTGTTTTTGCCTGGCACATGTGCCTAGTCAAGGGAGCCTCACAGGCATACGGGATCCTTTCTAGTTACCCTAAAGTTGTCTGGAACAATTCACTTTCTTTTCCCAAGGGGGGCCCCAATCACCAAAAATCAAATGAATCTGTTAAGAAAGTGCACTTTGAATAAGAAAAAATAGTAAGGATAAATAAAAACAAGAGTATACACACACACACATAAGTTTGGGAGTTCTAATAAGGAACTGGAGGTCCTTTTGTAGACACTGGGGCACAGAAGGATAAGAATAAGGACAATGGTGACTCATTCCTGCTCTATTCTTGTTACAATTTGACAGATCATCTTTTTTTAAACTTAGGAACTCAGGAGAGATCATGAAGATGAGTGAAAATAACAAGAAATTAAAAAAAAACTTACAGCTGGAACAACTTCAACAAAGCACCACCAAAACAAACAAACACGTGGGAAAAAAACAAAACAAAACAAAACAAAACAAAAAACCTGGAGAAATGATTCCAGCTCCTTGGCAGGTTTTAACTCAACATTTTAGAATCTAACCCCAGAATGACTCTTCCTGTGCCTGGATCCTTATCTCAGTCGGGGAGATGCCATGGGCTACTCTTTCTTCCCCTCGGAACCTCCATGTAAACTATACCTTCAGGTCTTTGCTGATTTTGAAAACACCATCCTTGGCATCACAAGGTTTTACCATGCATTCACTACAACATTTTCCCAACAGTAGCTTTCTCCAAAAACATTGAAAATGTACATGCAACGTGATAGGGCGTCCAGCATAAGGTTGCCAAGGTTCACTTTGCCAAGTGAGAATGTTAAAAGCAAAATCGATTACAAAAGGAGAAAACAAAACCAGAACCAAAGTACCCTTTGCTGTTGTTGTAATTTTATAAACAGAATCTCCCTTTAACAGCATGTGAGGGGGAAGAATGATCGCGGCCTGCCCGCTTCCCAGGAAAGAAAGCTGACAACCACATGACTTCAACCAGGTTCTTCTCACGTCTTGATGAACCAGTAATTGTATCATCAAAAGTGATTGCCAGCTTGCCTTGGGACATACTGCTTTAAGCCAAGCACTAGATCTGGACCATCTGTCCTTGCACACCTCACTCGGAGTAGGTACAAGGAATCCCTACAGCTTCCTGGGCAGAAAGAGCTGCCACCCTACCAGACTGGCTCCGGTAAGAGGAACAGAGGAAGAAATTCAGCCCCTTCCTATGTCTCCTTAGCATTGTGTCTCCTCATTAAAGGCTTCCCCGTTATCCACGGGTCAACCTTCCTGCCTTCTACCACATGACAAAAACAAATACATAACTAAATCATTAAGTCTGTAAAGTACATTTAAAAAAAAAAAATCAAACCTTTCTACAAAAATAAAAGACCCTTAAAAGGTAAATTACATTTCTCACTCAGGATGCTTACAGCCTCACAACCCCTTCATTTCTAGCATCTATCATTGGATCAGGACTCCAAATAAATTAGATCATTTTAAAAGTAGGTTTTTGCCTCTCTTAATGACAGCATTTCTCTATTGTTGAATCTGTGCCTAGGAAATTTTTAAAAAGGCCCTAACACAGATAGGGAGTAATCTGCACTAATGGAAATCAACGCCAAGCCCTCTGCTTCTCAGTTCAGCCTGAGCTAAGGTTGGGCAGAAGAATTTAGTACTATGTCCTGTAGTTCATGTCACGCTTAAATATGAGAGAGAGGGAGATGGTTCTAGTTTGTTCATCTGTTTTCCTTCCTTCCTCTCTTTCTCCGTTCTGTTTTCCCACCCATTGACCTGCCCAGCTCTCTCTCTCTCTTTCTCTCTCTCTCTCACCATCCATCCATCCAGCCATCTGCCCACCTAAGTAGGTATGTTTGTGTTTGTATGCCTTTATCTACCTCTGTCACCTATCTAATTTTCAATGAGTAGAACATACTCTCCATCAATCCAAAGATATGCTGAATCATCCCTATTAAGTTTAAAGAAATACAAATCTATCTATCTCTGAAATAGGCCCTTTTATTCATAGGTTATGAATATCAGAGTTAAATGATACTAGCATGTGGCTTGTGATTATTTGAAATTAATAAACCCTAACCTCCTCGTATGGAGATTTATCTAAATACCTTTGTGAATCCTTCGTGAGACCCTAAGGCACAGGCGTGACAGAGGTGTGTGTGTTTACATGCTTGTATGTGTACAACACACTATTATGGCATTTTATTTGGGTTTCTATTCAGTTGAGTTATATGGAAGTGCCAAGTATTCCACCATCTTTGCCACACAAAAATAGCAATTTCATGTGGTACAATCTAATACTATGTTGGCAATGAACCTCTGAGGTCTCAACAAACAAAAAAGGTGTAAATTAAATCAAACACAATTCTACTGCTTGTGGTTTCTTTTGATGCATCTAGAGACACCTGCGTGACCTGGTGCTAGACTTGCATGTCAAAAGCTCCTTGGTATTTGGGGATCTTTAAATGAAATGCATATTTGACGTGACAGGAGCGAGGGCCCTGCGTAACTATCAGTGCCATCAGATTGTGATGCCATTCCAGACTGAAATACTGCGTATCGCTCTCTTCTCTAGCTGGTGCACACCTAGCTACTTTTTGCCCTAATGTGGAGGGACGTTTTCATGCATTGGTCATTAGGAGATGTTAGAGAGTTAGCAAGCGGGACAAGCATGCCAAATGTCTGTCTTTTTGGTGAGATAACATTTTCATCAAAGCTGTGTACATATCATACATATTTTCCCAAATGTTTGTGGCACAATTCATGGAACAGGGAATCTTCCCCCCACCCCCCACCTCCCAGTTTGGCCGCTAAAAGATGCAACAACGACCATTCCAAAGTCATAATACACAGAGAAACCAAGAGCCAATCAATAAAGAAAAGCCTGCCCGCAGGCTTAATTCAAGCAAGCCATTCATCAAGCTGATGTGATGGACCTGTCCAATCCAGAACGTATCACAGACACACCAGCAACACCAGTGGCATGCAATGACCAGATGACCAAAGGGCCCACCGCCATGCTTTGATTGGTTCAAGCTCAGAAAACAATCTCCTTTCAGAGTTCAGACAGTTGGCTTTCCATAAATCAATGTGAGATTAGAGATCTGGTGAGGGCAAGTGCTTACCGAATGTTTCCTAAATGCCAAGAAAAGACGTTCACCTATCCCCATTCAATTTGTTAATGAGACTCTAAAATTACCTAGTCCAGTCAGGTCTTGTTCTTTTGGGGAAATCTCTGCCCACACCAGATGGTCATCATTCTGGAGGTCAACATTCAGAGACTCTCTGGTTGCTCCAAGATAATCAGTGTGTGATCATTTAACCAAGAAGATGATGGCCAGGAGGCTGTGAGGTCCCCATTAAGGACCTTCTGGACAGCTCTGAGGTTACCGGAGTTCAGTATTTTGCAAAGGTCTCAGAATCTTTAATTTGATGAGGGCTTAATTTGTGCTGATAAAAGGTAAAACTCTGACAACTGGGGACATCAAGCTTCTTCTGCTTTCCAGACGTCTGAAGAGTGAATCTCATGGTTGCGGGGAGAGTTTGTTGAAGTTTCTCTTTTGATCAAATTGACAGCCAGTGAATATGAACAAAACATTCTCAAATCCTGCTGATTTTACATCCTATTCTGAAGAAGTTTTTGTTAAGAATTTTTTCTCTTTGCCATCCTGCCTGTCTTCTAGAGAAGGAGACCTAAGAATCTATGGCTACTGATGTTATGCCACGATGGTATAAAAATATTTGTTATACTATTAATATTGCTGAGATCAATTCTAGACACTTAGCATTTTCCTTCTAGATCCCAACGATATTCGATAATTTTGCATTTCCCCCCAAATATGTGTCTCTTCTATAAAAGGGCCTTCTTTCTTTTTATCTGCTTATTACGAATGAAAGGAAGAACCACCATTTAATAGAGACACTTCAAAAAAATCAAACTGAAAACATCATTTTAAAGACCGTTTTCTGGTAATTTACCTATTACGGAATTTACCTCAATGAATAATTCTGTATGTAGCAAGTGTCTCGCTTATAATGAAGTTAAATAGGGATGGTAATCAATTTCCACAGCAACCGAGGAGATCTAATGTACAAATTTCTCTAATGAACAACAAGAGGCCAATTACGTGGACAAGAGTATAGTTAGTTGGTTTCTTCAACTGAAACCATTACGCTAAAGTGGGAATTGCATAGTTATTAAAGATTCACCAATCCAAAAATGAGGACAATCTTTCAGTGGGACATGTTGCCAATGAAAAACCTCAATAATATTGACATTACAGATTTTATACATATATTTGCACATATGGTGCTCCGAAATGCAGAAAATTTTAACTTAATTTTTACATGAATGCAAGCAGAGATGGCCAGATTCTCCAGTAATTATATCTAAGAAGAGTATTAAACATTGTTTATTTTTTTAAGTGTCTAGATCAGTCTTATTGAAGAAGGCAATTTAAATTATATCTTTGTAATTAACCTTTTTTCAACTTGGGGATAGATGCGCTTATACTGAAAAGCAAGATAAATATTCAAAGAAATAAATCCATTCAAGACTCTCATAATTATACAGCAGACTAAAGTTACTACGATTATAATTATATACAAAGTGGGTGTTTGAGAATTTAGCATCTAGAGATATTTTCATAAAAATAATTAAGGGTTGTAGCTGAACTACATAACAATTGATACTGTGTGAATTGTCAGTGTGCAGAATTTAATAACATTAAGCCTCTTCATTTATAGAGTGATCTTAAGCATTTCAAGATTGCCATCATTTTATTAGCCTTATTGACCCTGTTTATTTTCCTAATCCAGTATCAAAGTGTACTGAAGATAACAGCCTCTCTGAACCATATTTTGCATCTTGGTAACTGATGGCTGGGTCACTGGATCATTTATATATTTAGAATTGTGTCTTGACAATTGTTTCAGATTTCTTTGAAGGCCCCCCCTCCTACAGCCTTGAGAACTTATTATGGCTGTTTATTAATAATAATAATAATAATAATGATAAAATATCTGCATATAACCAGACAGTAGATCTCAGCTCTATCTTGCCAGAACCACTTGTTATTAAGTGTATACACAGGGGTTTTCAAAGTGCAAGCTTTTGGGGCTCAGGGATTTATTTTGCTTTATCTTATTGCAGAAGAATTCTGTAACTACCATGAGCTCACAACACACCTTGTGAGAAATGAAATGGAACTGCAGAGAAAAGCATACCACAGCAAACTCGGGGGGAACCAGACCACAACAGGCCAGGGAGGGGGACCGGTGGCTTTGCTGACACTTCCCATTCAAAAGTCCAATCCAACGCCTGCTTACCTGTCTGACCCAGCATGCCTCAGCCACACATGCAAATTGTTATCATTATTGTTTTATTCGTGAAACGTATTTTTAAATTAAAGGGATCATTATCAAAAATAAGCACCCTCAATGACATTTCTGCATGCAGAGCACTGAACATTCACATTTATGTCCTCAGAGAACAGAGCCAAGGAGTTGCATTCCATACAGAAATAGACACTTTTCTTTCTTTCTTTTTTTTTTTTTTCAGGCAACTACACAAAAATAACTAGGGCTTGCTGTTATAGGAACCAACTCATCTGATAAGGCTGGGTAATAGAGCACCCCCACCCCCTCATCCCACCCATCCATTCCCACTTCCACCTTTCTCCAACACACTTCTGCCCCTACACTGCCAGGCTTAGCATGTGGTGTGCGTTACAAATACAGGTTGACTTCTGCTTGTAGCATCGGGCACTCGGGTATTGCCAAAAAGAGTGAGTCTCTTTATGAATACCAGATACACTCTCCATCTCCTTTCCTTTGAATTTAAAAATGCAATGGAAAGAATGCTTCACTAAGTCTCAAAAGTTGTAAAAAGGGAAAGAGGGTGCTCGAAACGGAGGGGAATCTGCAGGCTCATTTTCTGTGTGTCTTCCTGCGAGTCAGACAAAGCCTCGGTCTTACGTAAAAGACCATGAGAAGGTTGTACAGGGGTTGTGTGTGTGTGTGTGTGTGTGTGTATGAGGTGTGTTGTCATAGGAACAGAGAGATCTGAAAGACAGTGACACAGGGACAAAACATATTTTGTGTCTTCGCAGAGCGGGGAAGTCCTTTAGAAGGAATTGGGCTTAAGTGTTTGCCCTCTCTCTGTCCCCTTCTCCGTGGGACCTCACTGTTTGGGTGCTGCCTCCCAGCATTCATGCATTTCCAGAAAGACTGGACGAGAACCTCTTTCCCCACCAACTGAGTTAATTTCCAAGCAGTCGTCAGGAGAAGGAAGAGCCTTACCTGTCACTGTAGGCGGCGGCAGTGGCAGGGGTAGGCTGGGCGTAGCGGTACGCAGCGTAACCACCCTAAAACACAAGGAGAGACGTGGTTAGGGCCTCGGCACGGCTCACCCAGGGACACCCAGTGGCCAGACCACACCAGAACAGCAGTTACCCACGTCTACCAGTCTAAAGCGAAGGTTAATGAAAGCTTAGTATCAAAGTCCAAGTACAAAACACACTGCAGAAAGAAGGGGTGGGGACCAACCCCAGCTGAGGTTAAAGGTTAGCGGTCGAAAGCATATCCCCAGAGGAGAGAACCCAGACACCCTTTCTGAAGGAAATGTACCTACATATTAATGTGATCATTGGGGGTGGGGAGGAGATTATTTAAACACTTTTTATACTTTGCTGAACTTTCCAGATTTTCAAAATTGATCGTGCTTTATTTACCTTTATTTATCAGGCATTAATGTCATGATCCTTTTATTGTCATGATCCTTAACTATTTCCTTATAAAATGTGACAAAAATCCAGGGAATGTTGTTCTGTCTTACTTTCATGTGTATTAAAAATATCAGATAACCCTTTGATTGAAAGCTTATGAGTAGTCTGTTACCTATGCAGTTGTTTAGGTCGTTTAATCCCTAATGTCATAGAAAAAGACCATCTTTACCATTCAAAATGTCACAAAAACAAGTGGTGAACATTTCTTTAAAAATTCTTTTTGGCTAAAGATAAAGCCCTGCTCTGTATCATCCTTGTTTGCCTGGGGAATTTGTTTGGTGCAGAAGATACAATAAAATCTTTTAATTCGTAAATGAAATCATTAAGTGAGAAAAAATCTGAAACAAAAAATAATTAACATTTAGTTGTATGTACCAGTAATTGCAATTGTTCAATTAAGCAGAGAGGACGAGCAAATGGGCATATTCAAAAGAAATTGTGTTCAGCGGAGCATTGATTATCAAACTGTGAAAATGATAGAGCTCCTTGCTCAACGGACCACAGCAATACATGATCTCAGCACAATTAGCAAATAGGATCCAGGTTCCACGGATGACACAAGGACCATTCATGTTCTAATTAGAATGCACAGTCCCATAATCCTTTGAGGGAAGGATTCTCACCATTGCCATAAAGGGGCAACTCAATACAGAATTGTGTGTCCAAAGGTCCCTAACAATAAAATCATGAGTTGCCTTTGGCCTATGGTACCTGGGAAGACGGGTAAAGGATCTCAATATTTTATTTCTTCCTCCTTCCAGGCTAGGCTAATGTTCAGAGTTAATCTGCTGTGAGTTGCACGGCAATTCAAAAATGTTACTTTAGCCTTATAGAAATGTGTTCTTTAGAGCACCTTTGGAAGAGACACATCCACAACATCCTCAGATAGAACCATTAATAATTTGGAGCTAGGTTTTTTTGTTTTTAACCCTCCTTTGAAAAACAATGTGGAAGTAAATAAAAATAAGAGGTCTTAGCCAAGCACCCCTTGGTGTTCCGAACACCAAGTTCTCCAATGAGGGATGGGGAAACTTATTAGATGTGCTGCGTGAGCAGTTACAGAACCAAAGCACCTGTCATACTCCTCTGAGTTCAAGAAACAGAATGATGGACAAAGGAGAGACAAAGGACCAGGTTGCTGGAGCAATCCTTTCATTCTGCTTATCTTTTTTGTTTTCTTTCATGATGCACACTGGAAGACACAGGTGTGCATGTTAAACTGAACGAGGTAGGGAGGGGACAAATGGTGATTTCGGGGAGAAAGCTGAAAGCTCTGGAACTGGCTGAAAGCTCTGAGCGGGAGGAGAAGCGTGTGCATGTACATGTGTGTATTTTTTTTTTTCCTCTTTCGGAACAATAGCAAAAAGGTACTTGCACCAGGTGCCATGGAAGTCACGATTTGGTGACTCTGAATTTGGTCCTAGCAAAGATTTCTAGCACTGTCCTATTTGCAAACCCTTCTTGGTTTGAACTCTGCTTATCTCCCCTGCCTTCTGCAGTGGTGTCAATCAACGGAAGAAGGGTAGCAAGTTGGATAAATTGGAAGACCTGCTGCATTGCAAATAGAAAATAACTCAGATGAGCCTCACTGACTATTAGGCTGCTATTTTTCGTAGAGGCCTGTAATGCAGGTGTGTGCCCTGGGGATCTCTCTGCACAACAGATGTGGTCATCCAAGAAGGTTTGAGAATGGCCTCTATTCTGCATATTTGCGTGTGAATTGGCCATTTAGAGGAAATAGCTATGCATTTCTACAGAAGACAGGCACAAGTGGTCAAGGTCTTTTTTGCCTTTGTTGTTTAGGAATGTGTTTAAGGGTGCCCAATTCAACAGTCCCCAACATGGTTTTCTAAAGTCTCTGGAGCCAGTGGAGATCCTGTCTAACACAGTGGCCACCTGTCACAGGAGACTACTCAACACTTGAAATGTAGCTAGTGCAACAAACTGAATTCTTAATTTACTTATGTTTAGTTAATTTGAACTTAAAAGTAAATAGCCACACGGGGTTGGTGGCTGCAGTATTAGATGGTAAAAATCTGAGTGAGCCTTGAATTCGTAACAATTGGGGAAAAAGGGCTCCGATGGCTTCCTCCCTCCACCTCTGTCTATACACTGTCATCTCCTGGTATTTCTCTTCTGTATGAAATCCATATTAGGGACATAACAGAATTGCATCTTAACTCAGTGTATGGGCACACGCTGTCACACACAAATTGCTTTAATGGGTTTATCTACAAGGCAACTCTCATCAACTGTGTTGCTGCAGCCAGAACTTCTTCCTACAAGGTTCCCTGGGGTGATAGCAGATGATACCAGATGGGGGGCTTACTGTCCCCAGACTGTGTTGATGTTGAACCCGGTCCTCCCAGACCATATGACCAATATGCATCGTGGACAAGTGGACTTTTTCCCACCATGAAACCACAGGAAAAAGGGCACTCCCCACTCATAAACATAACTGATTTCCTCATGTTGGGCAACAAAATATAAATGTGGCTTTAAATACAAATAAATGTTAAATGGCCATTATGGTCCCCCCACCACCTGTCCACTACTACCAGAGACTAAAGGTACCAGTGGCCAGGGCTGAGGACAGCCCTTTGTCAGCAAAAGCTCTGAGGTCCCCTGGGGGTAGTTACTCATTAAGGAACTCCAAAGATGCTCCAAGAAAGCATTTTCAAAATTGCCCTTGTGGGATATTAACAGTGGCAAGGAAAGGGAAGTTTCCATGACCAAATAGGTTTGGGAGATGCCGAGTTAAATAAACAACATCAACCTGGTGGCTTTGTTTGTGAAAACTCTGAAAAGTTTCACAACTTTTGAAACTTTTCAAAAAAGTTGAAAAGTTTTCCTTTCCACCATGCCGAAGGACAATGTGGTTCTCCAAGGCATCTCGGAGTTGAGACAAGAAATCAAGTTCTCACTGTGGAGGATATTTTTGGAAAAAGATGTTCAAGTAGCCAGATAGGCACGTCATTAGGAGGAGACGTGAACTCTGGGCTGTGGGGATCCAGGCACAGGCAGGATTGAAATACGTACTTGGTTTCAGGTCCTTTCCTCCAGCTCAGTAGGAAAGTAGTAATGGGGCCTCGCCCCCTTCCCCATAGAGGCTTCCTACCCTCTGAGAATATCCCAGGTTTGGTCTCACTTTGTGCAAAATGGGTGTACTGGTATACATACAACTCACATTCTATTTACTATAAAATCATTTATAAGAGCATTTACAAAATAAAAAGATTTAAATATAAACCGTGACTCTAACTTCTCTGGGTCATACATTCAGCTTTTTTTGAAAGGTGGCAATAGAGGTCCAGTTTGCTTGAAATGGGACAGTAAAAGTTGATGTCAGGAATTTTAACTATTTTTCCCTCTCCTAAGTCAAAGTATCCCCTTTTCATATTCAGTTTTTAGTTGACTCAAACAATTCTCATAGTAAAATAAAGTCAGAAAGAAACTTGGTTGACTGAATAAACATGGGTGTTTCAGGTGATAGGGAAACACATGGAATATAATTCCCACTTATTATCATCAATTTATCATATAAATGTTGGTTACAGACCAAATTCGGAGATTCTCAGCCAGTGACACTCAAAAGAAAGTGCTGACTCTTGTGTTTTCCTTCCTACAAATGCCTTAATTTGGGGGTTGCTTCAACAGCAGGAAATAGGTTCAACAACTATAGCAATGGGAACAACATACATTTCTGACCAGCTACAATAAAACCAGGGAAGGTTATGTCAGCTAGGCTGACCTTCAAGGCTGGACATGTAAGATGTCTTTGATTTAACCATTCCAGTTGACTCTGGGAACCTAATACAAAATTACCCAGACAATTGGTTCAATTAGGGAGAACCTTTAATTCTTTCCACTGAATTTATACTGATTGAGACCAGATACGTTGTAAGCCAAGAAATTTATATCCAAGATAGACTTCTATTTTGATATACTTAAGAATCTAACAAAGCTCATGGCTGTGACCAAGATCAGTCATGGACGCAGCCCTGATCTTTGGAAGGAACTGTCCCACCCCAATCAGTGGACGTATCGGAAGATATGGCCATCTCTCTTCTACAAGATTTCATGTTAAAACTGGAAAATTCAGTGAAGTCTTTCTCCCTTTTATGTTAGAGAACATTTCCCTTCCCCAGAATTATCTTGTTAGTAAGGATTTCACAGCAAACCCACAATCATAGTGATGTGTTTTTCCACCAGTCGGGACATCATACCTGAAGCAATTTATTGCCATACACAGGCTCTTGATATACTACTCTATAAGGAAACAGAAATGTAATGTTTTCAATGCAAAAAGGAAATAAATAAAAGAAAACGCATAAGTCAGACAGAAATTCCAAAGTAATTCATTTACAAGTTTGCTTCTCCTGTGTCACCAAGGCTTGCGAGTGACCCACCACCCAAAAGGGGAACCAGGCATGGCCAAACATCATTGGGTATCCATCTTCAAAGAAAGGTGGGGACAGGGATGGAACTACGCCACATTTAATGGTGCTCTAACCTGTGTTTATTTTTAAAGAAGCAGAAAAGATAATTTCATGGCTTCTTACCCTTTAAGGAATATTCGAAAAGTTAACTATTTCAAATCTCTCCCTTTAGCTCATGATTGGAATTCTCTGGAATACCCGAGGATTTAACTTGGATGCCTAGTTATCAAGGCAGCACAGTAGCAATCATAACTGTGCTGATACCTTTCCTTGCGAAATTAATCTCAACTCAAGACACAGAGAGCAAAACTGCGTGTCATGAATTGATGAATTACACTGAAACTACCAAAGCGACCTTTAATGTATAAGACCAGAACATCTATGTGTGTGTGTAAAAACTACTTTAACATACACGTCATTAACATGACATCACTTCACTCAAATCTGACACTGACAGTCTCAGCAAAACCTTTGTATAGACTGGAAAGCAATTTTTGGATGTGAGAACTAGTTGTGGGCAAGGCTAACCTTTCATGGGACTAGTGTGGGTTAGAAGTAAAATTCTCTGGCACAAACAGAAGAGGTTGAACAGTTAAAGAAGTTTGGGAATCTGCTTTATAAAGGGGCGTGTGTGTATACACATACATAGACGCTTTTTTTTTCTTGTATAGTCTGGCTTTTTTTGTTAAATTTAGTTCTAGTTAACCTTTATTTTTAATTCAAATGTGAGCTGGGGGCACTGTGGCTGTTAAGTTCCCGACTCTCTCTCTCCTCCTAGCTCACTGTTTATTTGAAGGTTTCAAGCACACACCTTACTCCCCAGCGGCCCAACCATCCCATTATTCTACTCCATCCTTACTTCTCACTTCCCCCTTTGCTTTTTTTCACTGTATTTCTGAGATTTGGCTTCACGAGGGCAGTGACTTTAGTCTGTGGGCTCAGCACTGAAGTGTCAAATCATCCCCAGCGTCAGGGCAGATTTCTGGACAAATTACATCATGTCTTCTCTGAAAAAAATAAAGTTTCCTCTGCTAAAAAATATGAAGGTAATAAGACTCCTTTGTTCTAGGGCTGTGGTGAGGGGAGATGGGCTAACCCAGATGGAACGCTGAGCCTCTTGTCCCGCACGCAGCAGCAGACCGCCGCCTCCCTGCCATGGCCGAGGACGGGAGGCCCACCGCGGAGCCTGGGTGGAGCCTCACGCTGGAGCAGGGGCTCAGCAATGAAGAGCTGGGTTTTTATTTGGAGAATTTCTCCTTTCCAGCTTTACACGTTCCTGAAGACACTGACACTTCCCATACATCAGTGAAACGAGGACATTTCTTTGTTTTAAAATACAGGGATGGCAGAGTGACATGAATTCAGAAATAATTGTCTTAAGCCATGGTGTTAACCAGAAACTTCTTGTACGGAATTTAGGAATGGGGTAAAATGCACTGGAACCTCGGGACTCATTTGTTAGGTAGCCCTCATAATTTGCTTCTAGTGTTAGGAAGCTTAAGACATCCCTAATAAAGAGAACACGGCTGATGCTTGCTTTCTCTCGCTCCCATTCCAGAACCCCACTTCCTACCAATTATTATTTTTTTAATTCCTTTGTACAGTTCTACTATAATTTCCTTCTGTCTCTCTTTTCATTGTCCATAGTTATCTTCTGATCAAATGTCATGTCCTTTGCTCTCTCCCTGAGAGGATTAAGAGAGGAGACCCAATTAAGCAAAACATATTTTTGGCTCTGGGGTCACTTTTTGGCCTCATGAAATCTATAGTTTCAGCCCTAAATACAGCAGATGGTTTTGTATGTCTCAGAAACTTAGTCCTTCTCATGCAACTTTGTGGTTTGTGTCCCCTCTACCATTATTAATTATTTTCTTTAACTTGACCTACTTTTTCATCAGAATGAATTTATTTGGCCAGGTGAGGGGGTTCATGTTTGTAATCCTAGCACTTTGGGAAGCCAAGATGGGAGGATCACTTGAACTCAGGAGTTTAAAACCAATCCGAACAAGAGTAAGACCCCATGTCTATGAAAAACAGAAAAATTAGCTGGGTGTGGTGGTGTGCACCTATAGTCCCAGCTACTTGGGAGGTGGAGGCAGGAAAATTGCTTGAGTCTGGGAGTAGGAGGCTGCAGTGAGCTATGATGGTGCCATTGCACTCTAGCCCGAGTGGTAGAGTGAGACCCCGCCTCTTAAAAAAAAAGAATTTATTTAAATGTGCACTGCTAATCAGTAATAGTAAACTTATAGATTTTATATGTTGTTTATACAAATTAAATTCCTACTTCTTAAATTAAATGTGCATGTTATGTCTTCAGGCAGAAGGATTCTGGCAATGGCCTTGACTACCCTCTTTTCTGACTCAGAAACTCCCCAGACGATCTCAGCTGAGTAGGCATCCACACTGCACCTGGTGTCTCCGTTGTGACTAGGGACTGGTTACCCTGCGGGACTCAGCTTCTACACAGGATAGATGCTCTTATGGCCCAATCAAACCACCCTGATTTTTTCCTTGTGTCTGGCTTATGGCATTTCATAACAAGCCTATTCCCTTTGGCAATTCCAGGACATCTATGATCATCTCCCCCTCTCCACCTTATCCTATCTGTTTTGAAAACTTCCAGGAGGAGGTCATTCTAGTTGGAAAGCTATGGCTTGTCAGTTGCAAGGATCCATCAGGTCTCTCAAACCCTAGGGCTCCAGGAGGCCTGGGAAATACCCCAGGGCTCCAGTATCAGATGGTGGAGATGGAAAGTGCTAGAAGTACAGAGGGCAAGGGCGGGAGAGAGTCTAGGGGCTGACAAAGTTCAGTAGCTCTGGAGTAGGGACAGCACAGTGCTCACAGAGTTGCTGTGATTCTCTGCCAGGGAGGATGGTTTGTCTGGAGTATCTTCCCCTTGCATTCCTAAGAAATAACCTAAGCTAGAAGTTTACTATTCTGCCCAATAAACTTAAACAGAAAGAAGAGGCTGAAGTCTATTAGAGGTGACTGACTTATCTAACATATATCTCAGATCTCTCAGAATTGCCCTAAACCTATTTACTGAGCACTATTTTTAAATGAGATTGAAGGGGTAAGCCAGAAACTTTCTTCAAATAAAACAGAATCTCATATGATTTTCTAGGGATCTCGTTATCATCATCTCTTTTAAAAAATGGAGCACAGGGCTTGGTGCCTTTAGCTCAGAGGCTAGGGTGCCGGCCATATTTACCGAGGCTGGCAGGTTCGAACCTGGCCCAGGCCGGCCGAACAACAATGACAACTACAATAAAAAAATAGCTGGGCATTGTGGCGGGCACCTGTAGTCCCAGCTACTCAGGACTCTGAGGCAAGAGAATCACTTAAGCCCAAGAGTTTGAGGTTGCTGTGAGTTGTGACACCACAGCTCTCTACAGAGTGTGACACAGTGAGACTCTGTCTCAAAAAAAAAAAAAAAAAGGAGCAGAGGGGACATTTCTACTCATCAGAGCATCCTAGGATCTCAAGGGAGGTAGGGCCAGTGGCTTGAAAAAAACACATTCGAGAGTATAATATGCTTTTAGGTGTGATGAACCTTGTGCCATAACTTCTAAAGTGCAGGAAATAGTCACACTATGTATTTTCCTTAAAAAAGCTTAAGGCCACCTCTGGGTCCTTGTTCCGCAGCTGAGACGGGAGGTGTAAGGGTGTTCATTCCTGTCCTACGCACACGCAGCCATCATCTTACACAGAATGGTAATCCAGGAGGGCCTGCACATCTAGTGAGATTCTCGGAGATAGGCCATTAACTGGCTCAAAAAACTCCAATATTTCAATAATTTGTTCTTGACCTATCTGGAACTGCCCCCCCTCAATATCACAATATCACTGTCATTATAATATCCACAATGGGGAAATCGTATAAAAATTTTTTTGACTGGTACAGGTGACCTGAAAAGTGAGAGAGGGGCAATTTTCTTTCATTTTTTTAAAATTTATTTCCGATAAATATGAAGATCTAAATAATTAGGTTACAATGTTTGCAAGGCCCCTGGTAGGGGCTGTTTCCTAAACCTGGAAACAAGCAACTCAAGGCCAGAACAAGAGCTGTGGGAAAGGAAGCCCCAAGGGGAGAAAAGGCACAGGGGATTATTTCAGTGGATGTCCCCCCTGAAGAGAATCCTTTTCCCACTTTAGTCTACACATTGGCACCTTCCCTTCTCCTGTTATTTATTGATTTTTTGCCTCTGTGTGCCTTGGTTTTGTGGATTTTCTGATATGTCTCATGCCACAGTCAATACAGACACACTCTAACACAGGCGCCCTCAAACTACGGCCCACCTAGGACATTTATCCGGCCGGCTGGGTATTTTTGCCACCACTGCCTGTCCTGCTTAGCAGCTGACTCGTCCTGAGGCCTGCAGTCTGGCCCCTCCAATGGTCTGAGGGACAGTGAACTGGCCCCCTGTTTAAAAAGTTTGAGGACCCCTGCGAGTGCATTCTTTCCCAATTTTGAATCCTCACTGCATCTGTCTTCAGGAAGCTTCTCTTTCTTGCTATGCAAAAATCTATAAGGCTAGGAAAAGACTCAAATATGCCTCAGAGACCACAGGTTAATTTCCACTATTTTGCCATTTTACACACGAAGAACTGGGGGGCCAGGGTGATGAATACTCGGTAAATGATAGCTGAATGATAGTATTTTGTTTTTATTTTTATTTTTAACTAGGCTCAGGAACATCCAGTTTTTTCCACTTGGATGGGTACTGATGGAGATAATTTTGTTTTTGGTGGATTTTTCTTTTTTAAATCTCCATTTTGGCCACGGGTGGTGGCTCATACCTGTAATCCTAGCATAGGGAGAGGCCCGGGTGGGAGAATTGCTTGATGTCAGGAGTTTGAGACCAGCCTGAGCAAGAGTGATGCCCTGTCTCTAATAAAAATAGAAAAACTAGCCGGGCATTGTGGCTGGTGCCTACAGTCCCAGCTAGACTGAGGCAGGAGGATTGCTTGCTTGAGCCCAGGAGTTTGAGGTTGCTGTGAGCTATGATGTCAGGGTACATCTGACAGGTGTCAAAAAAAAAAAAAATGAAAATGAAAAAAAAAAAGTCTCTGGTCTTTATCTACTTGCCTCTATTTCCAAAACCAAAGTTAAAACAAAAACAAACAAAAAGTCCTAAATTCAGTTCTACCCGGTAGAGTCCTAGTTCCCGCCTTTGGTATAACTTGCATGGAGGCTGAGACATGGACTGAAGCTTGGGTTTGTTGGCACCTGAAGAATGGATGAGCTTCAGACGGCCCGGCCCCGACCCGGCACACATCCTAACATCTGAGAGTCTGGATGGAGAGGATGTAAGAAGGAATAGCTTAAGCTCCACAAAGAAAGGAAACTAGTTGTTTGCTGGTTAAATAAAGGACATGTAGGTTGTTCACTCATTTCATCATGGAAAAAAAAGTACCGACCCAGAGATTATTGAGCATACACTTGGTAACAGAAGTCAAACCGTCACTGATGGAGAGTAACACGAGGTCTCAAAATTGCAATGACATGAAGTCCAGAAGGAATAAAGTTAAATAGGCAGTGTCTTTATCATTTCCTAGTAAATGACATCAATTTGATCAGAAGTATGGTTTTATTTTTCTTGGTTATCTAGTCTATAAAACAACACACAATAAATGACTCCACTGACTTATTTGAGGCCTTTTGTAACAAAAAAAAATTATTTGTCTTGGGTGCCACCTGTGGTTCAAAGGGGTAGGGTGCTGGCCCCACATGCCAGAG
This sequence comes from Galagoides demidoff, assembly GCA_963574575.1. Lineage (NCBI taxonomy): Eukaryota > Metazoa > Chordata > Mammalia > Primates > Galagidae > Galagoides > Galagoides demidoff. The sequence continues at coordinate 13,004 of CAUYQV010024504.1, read as the reverse complement.
GTGGTGGGTTCAAAACCAGCCCTGGCCAAAACAAAACAAATCAAACAAACAAACAAAAATTTGGTTTAGAAAATACCCCCCAAAATTGTTGGTTTAGAAAAAATCCCCCCTGAAATTATTGGTTTAGAAAATACCTGCAATATGCCCACTTATCATAAATTGTGTTTATTCCAAGTCATTTTTATAACACTGAAGTTCATGTCGGAATGTGGGAGGAAAAGTACCTCCAAGCTTATCATAGGTAAGTTTAATCACAGTTTCTATCACGAGAAATATCCTACTCTTTTCTAAAAATAAAAAGTTTAATAAAGTGGTACCACTGAGCAAGCAGTTCTAAATCGGGTAATCGTTTTGAGGAAAAGGAGGTAATGAAAGGTTAAAGAAAATAAGGGATGTATGCTCAAATTCACATATGTTTTGTTAAGAGAACGAGAAGATGTTCCTTGCTAACATCAATCCTGTCCAGAGAGAGAATCTTCCTAGGGCCGTTGTGATGAATAAATATTATATTTAGAAGGAAAACATCAAAAACAGCCATGAAAATATCTTTTAACCCTCTGCAGCTGGTAACCACAGCTGTTATCCTAAATATTATGCTGAAAACACACAGAAAGACCAAATTACGAACTTTAGAGACCATTTCTTTGGAGGTGGAATGAGGTTTTTAATTGGCCTAAGAGAGATACCATGTTGTTTTCTTGGGGAAGGGATGGCATTTATTCCCAACTTGACCAAGGACTTAATTTTACTTAACTAAACAGCAAATGATGTCTCTGTAAAGCTCACGAGCAGAAGGCCTTCTGCCCTGCAGGACACGTCACCGGGCTGTTTCCTGCTGACCAAGAGGAGGAAACTGACCACACCCAGTAGAGAAATTAGCAGCAAACTTGTAAAAAGAATGACTCCGGGAGGAAACGAGGACAGCATGCACGTTAATGAATACTTACATAAATGTCTGCACCATAAAATCCATCCTGGTAAACAACACTGCAAGGGTGCACACACAAAGAGAAACATCCATATTAGTGCATTTCCCCATGCAGACACACCAACCCCTGCACTGGCGAGGTTAGTCTGGTCACACGTTCCAAACGCAGCAACCGGGGAGAGTTTTCACATTGATTAAGGAGGTTGGAGAAAACAGTAATTGATCAAACCGGAAAATGAGGCTGGGGCTTGGTGCTGGCCCAGACTCAGGACGTGGTGGCGTGCAGGGTACCAAACTTGCTCCCATTTGGGAGGGAGTGTCGAAATGTACAGCTTGAGATTTACACCTGTGAGCTTCTTAAAAGGTCAGTTTGCAGTCAAACCACACAGCCTCCCTCCTTCCCCCCCCAAAACCAACAAAACATCTGTTTAAGGATATGATTGTAAGGGTGGAGACACATATTGTAGCACTTTTAATATGGGTTACAGTGCAAGGGCCTCAGGGAGGCGGGCATGTTTTGAAAATGTTTATCTATATCATTTCACACTGTAATTTGGTAATTCCACGTCCTGCTCTTACAGCAAATACAGGAGAATATCTCTGCCTGTGTGTGTGAACATGTGTATGTATGGGGTCTGACAATTAAGTTTAGGAACTCATGCCCTATTGCTGAGTGAGGCATGATCTCTGGTCACCTTGGAAATGCCCCCCTTGGGAAGCTGGGTACTGATGCCAGAGCCTCATCTCCCCTTCAGAGCAATTTTGAAACTCTTTGCCTGGAATGGCCACTGGAGGTGTCATTGTACAAGGTCTGATGATTGAGTTCACAAACTCATTCTAGCAAAAGTGTTTTGGAGGGTGGGCTAGGCATTGGCCTCAGTGCATAGCTTCCCAAGGCAAGCACTTGGAAGGTGACCATATTCAGCAGTGAGGTACACGTAGTACTTTTTTTAGGATGAGTTTGTGATTCCATGTGTGTGCAAGAATATATATGTTTATATGGGTGTGATTGTTGTACATATGTGTGCACCGTGTGCATATGTGCATTGTATGGGGATATAGGAATACACGTGTGTATAATCACATAAATTATCTCCAGACTCAGCAAAGCCTCATGTTGTAGCTGAATAAGCCCAAGAAAGAGGAGACTTGCAAAGAGAGAGGATTGGATGAGGAGGATGATCATGACTCTTTTTAGAAGTTCCTTGGTATACCTTGAGTACAACAGCCAGGAAAAGAAGTCCTTAGCTACATAATCAGGAGGAACTAATTGATATTTTCTATGCATTACAGTAGGTTTAAGAAGGATCATAGGTACCCATGACAGGCTCTTGCAAGGACCACAGAATATCTTGAACATAAAAACTTGTGTTTCTAAGCACGTGTTTTTTCAGAGGATAGTTAATTGTTATTGACAACCGTCCCTGAAATCTTCCCATGAAGTTTCTAGATGATTTATATTCTGGCAATGGCCCAACGAGCCCCCCCATTGAATGAAGCTGGGATTCTAACAGAAGCACAGCCCTAATTGTCAAAGGAGGCAGCAGGTTTGAGCAGCAGAGTGAACCCACATATAAGCCAAACATATTTAGCCAAGGAAAGGCACTTTGTAACACACACACCCACACACACACACACACACACACACACACACAGTGGTGACACTGGTTTGCTGGAGAACACCACAGCGTGCTTCTCTGAGCTTTGCTGGAGCTGGATGACTGAACCCCAGCTACTATCATCTTTAACAACATGGCAGGGATTCCACCTGCAGGGAGGTTGGTAGGAAGAGTTTCCAGTTGTTCATGTTTAATCTAGGAGGACAAGCAGCATAGAAACCCAGTGTGAGATACCTCAGATACACAGCAGCCTCAGCCTCCCTTTGAATTCTCTTTCAACATTTCCAGCACAAAGAGATAGTGTCTGATGGTGGTCAGAAATCAGGGTCACCTCCACCAAAGGGACTTGGAACAGCTGTGAAACAGAGGCCAGCCACAAACATGTAATTTGGCCTCCAAACCTCAGGCTGATCATTTAGCTATAAGGAAACAGCTCTGTTCCATTTTTTCATGCTGTCATGCCTGGGCACACACTATCCTTGTGCTTCTTCTTCCAGTAGCCCCCACCCAAAAGCAGGGAGATGAGCACTCAAGAGCCAAGTCAGATGGGAGACACACGGGCGTCTGTCAATTTGCAGCCTCCCCAAGCAATAGCTGGGCACCCTCGGACAAATTACATAAGGTATCTGGGCTTCATTTACTCATTTGTAAAGCAGTAAGAGAGGTCAGTTAAGGGCCCACTCCAGGGCAGAATGTGGGAATATAATTTGCAAAGGGATTGCCACATCTTTAGCATTGTAGCTCTAATTAAATGTCGCCGTCCCTTTGTCCCAATGCCCACTGGAAACTGAGTTAGTTGCTCCGCTTATGAACACCAATATGACTTTTCCAGACCTTATCTAGGCCACTCCTTCATTTCTGCATCATACTTAAAGTATTTGTGTTTGTGGCTCATTTCACCCTGAAAGCTGCACCCAATGGCTTAGCCAACACTCTATCGCAATGCCTGACACGCTTCTTTATACCTAGAATAGGTACAATAACGTCCTGTTCAGTGAGTAAGGCCCATATTCTAAAGGGGAGGCAGGACTTTAGAAGGTGGCAGAAGGTGACACAAAACTCTCTCTCTTTTTTAAATTAATTCCAGGTAGAATTTGATAACTAGCAAAGGGTCAGAAGGAGGGATCCTGCCGTCTCAGGCTTGTCTCTGATTTGGTTATTGAACATTGATGGCCACTGAGTACAGAGGAGAGGATGAGGGCGGAGATTCAAAAACTAAAACCTGCCTGTAGTCCCAGCTACTTGGGAGGCTGAGGCAAGAGAATCACCTTAGCCCAAGAGCTAGAGGTTGCTGTGAGCTGTGGTGCCACAGCACTCTGCTGAGGGCGACAAAATGAGACTCTGTCTCTTAAAATAAAAAAAGAACTGTTTGTCTCTTAGGTGCTTGTGAGAGTTCTTTCCTAGTACAGGGATGAGCCCTTGGTGATGCACGTTTTTGACCAGTCTATCATTTGGTCATTAAATTTGTTTATAATAAAAAACAAACAAACAAACAAAAAACTAAAACCTGAATTTGGAGTCTGGGGCAGGCGACTAGACCGAAAGCGAATCATTAGTAAACAAAATAATAATATTTTCCCCAGATATTAAAATATATATTGAGAGGAGAAACAATGACTTTTTCTAAAGGGAAAGACCTTGTCTTTCTATAAGGTAGGGCTTCATCATTTTTGGCTATTCTGTGAATAAAGAGCAGAGTCAGGCCTTGGGGGTGTTTTCAGGGGGCACATGGTGGGGTGTGGACCAAGAGTGGGGCTTCGTGCTGTGGCTAAAGCTGAGCTTTGCCCAGGAGACTGGTCTCTTCCCTCACTACGACAGGTTTTTATGCACCATGGCCCATGGTGTGCCTCCATGTCAAGCACCGACAGACTCACCCTTGGGCACTCTGGCCTCACAGGTTACCTAGTTGCCAGGCTTTTGTCCTCCCACCATGGGCCGTGGAAAAGTCATTTTGGAAGCTCTGACACCCCACATTTATGAGATATTGAAGCAGGGAGACGAGGAGATCTAGCTTCCTCGTTCTGATAAGCTCAAACAAACCAAATGGCAAGTATTACTTCACTGTGGTTGAAAGGCTGACTATACTCCAGCCACCATGCCCAGGCATGGGGAGCAGAGGAAGCAACCCCTCCCTACCCACACTAAACCTGTCTTGCAATAGTTTCCAAGCAGCAGGTGCACAGCCAGAAAGCCATGCACAGAAATGTAGAATCACAGCTGTGCGAGGAGCCACAGAAGAGAGGGACAGAGGCAGCGTGGGCGTGTAATGGGTGGAGGCACAGCCAGCATCAGATACAAGCCAGGCTGAGTGAGCAGCACAGAAATCTCAGAGCCTTGGGTGGGGAGAAGAGAAGGAAGCACAGCCAGGCAAAGGGAAGAGCTGGTGCAGCGCCCAGTTGGGTGGAAGGTGCCTGGCTCCTGGGAGGGCTTGGAGGAAGGGTAATTTCTAGCTTTGGGTCTCCAGAAGGCTTCCTGGATTGCGTGTTTCCAATGCATGCATGCATGTCTTGGAGAGAAATCTAGAGGACGGTGTATGATCTACCTACACCGTGGCTCTAAAACAGACACGAGGAACCAACATGGCTGTCCTCACCCTCGGCGTGAAAGGAAGCCCTTTGACAGGTTGCCCGTTTTACCCAAGACCTGTGTTTTTCTCCCAAGTTAGTGATACCAGCACAAGGACCATTCCTAGCACTGTGGAGGTGTATAAAAAAATTAGTGTGGGTTTGTCCCAAATCTAAGCACTCTGTGCTTGTTATCCCATTGATTCCCCAAGATACCTGTGTGATGTTATCATCACTTCTTTAAATGCACAGAAATGGAAGTGAACAGTGCTAGAGGTACTTGACTTAGGTGGGATTCCAGCCCAGGCAGCCTTGCTGCTATGGGAGGCAGAGTGGTGGTCAAACCTGAGTGCACATCAGAATCACTCAAAGAACCTGCTGGAACATACACGACTGGGCCCTGTGCCTAGCCCACAGGTTCTGATTCAATAGCTCTGGATGGAGGCATCTCAGGATTTCATTTCTAACAAGTAACAGGTAATGCTGGCGCTGCTGGTGCCAGGACTGAAAGAATCATTGCTCTACACCCTCCCCCAAGTGTTATTTACTTTGTGTTTGAGACAAAATTCAAGGTCAGCCTGGAGAGAAGCTGGATAAAGGAGAGCTCTTATCACAAAGTCTCATGCTCGTTTCCAAGAATGTATCCAAATACTTTTTCAAGCCTCATCAAATAGCTGCACTTAAAATATCAAACATGTAAAGAAAGGAGGACAGGGGTCCCTACCTAGGACACAACTCTAGATCAATTAACTGCAGCCTGGTCACAAGAGAGGGGAGTTTCCATCATGCGCTGGACAAGTGCAGCCCGATTTTAATGCAGAGATGGCCTGCCTAGCCATGCAAAGGTAATTGCATTGCTTGTCAATCAACTTTGGGGTGGCAATATGCTTTTTGCAAGAACATAAAGCAAATGCACATCTCATTTTCTTACAAAAGTAATAGCAGTAGTTAAATATTTGGATGAATGCGAGCAGAGAATGATGGCACTATAGCAAATTAGTTTACTTTGTAAAAGAAAAGAGAGTATAGAACGCCCCACACTATACAATCTGTTTGCGTAATGTAATATATACCAGCCACAAATGTATTCTCGTAGAAAAGCCTACTTAAAACTGCTTTAGCCGGCTGCCCCTTCCAACTGGAAATAAATTAAACTTTTTAATGTATTCAAATATAGCTGCTTTTGAATGGTATCAGATCCATTTATGAACTCACCAGCATTTGTGTAGAACTGCATGTGTGCTTAACACATAAACTTTTTAAAGGGAAACACAGAGTTTTGATCAGACTATCAAAGGCATCTGTGAAACCTCACTCCTACTTCTCCCAAAAAAGGCTTTAGGGACCCCAGATTTATAGTGTTTGTCTATAAATTCACTCAATTAAGAGGCTTTTTGAGTTACATTTTAAAATTGGCTAAGAATTTGAATAAGAAATCATACCAGGAAAAAAAAAAAAAAAACTAACGAGTATTCTGGAACATATTCTGAAAATGGGTAATGACAGCTTTAGTTCCCAGTGTTTCTGTTAAATGAAAAAGTTCCTAAGCATCAGATAATATGGGTTGGAGATTTGACATTTAGAAAATAAAACCAGAAAGCACGGCTGATTTATATACAAAAAGATGTTTGCACTAGTGCCAAGTCTTTTTAAGAAGCTAACCTGAAACCATTCCCAAAGGATTTATTTGTAGGTTTTATTCTTGCACTGGCCAATTTTAAGAAGTTTTCTCCTGGGATACAATCATATCTTTCCTACACCCCAAAGAGCAGAGAGTTTCCTAAAAATACTTCTCAAAGTAACTCTGGGAAACTGTACACAGATGTGTCATCATTAGTTACCTGAGAAAGTGCACAATATCTTGCTCCAAGATTCCCAGGGAACCAAGACCCGAACCTCACAGCTGATGCTGAGTGCTTGAACTTAGGCTAAAAATGTTTGAAAGTCACCTCTTGTGCTCCATTAGATCACCTAATTGTACCCCTTCCTTGAAATATGCATGGTATTAATACATAGTGGGCACTTGATAAGTAGCTGTTTAGTAATTAATTAATTAAGAATAAGAACATGGTGATGCCAGTCTCCTGGGTTTCTTCTGGGATGAGACTGGGATTCAGTGGCTGTTTTCCAGCAGACACTGTACTGAGTCCGATGGGTATGTCCTATGTTTCCACCTGCCCTCATGATCCACAGATCACACCTGCTAGCTCATAGGAAGATAAAACCAGACACTGTAGCTTCCATATCAAAATGGATTCCAGAAACAAATTTAAGGAGGAATATGGAAAACCTCACCCATTCTACTCTTTTTGAGACTGCTCACTAGTTAATATCTTATTTATAATCTGTATTTTCCTCTGTCCAAGACCATCTCTGTGTCTTGGGGAAAATGGAGGTCTGTGAACTATAGGTGCCTTCTAGCAAAGAGGTAGATTATGCCCAAAGAGAGAGACACAGAGTCGGCCGGGGTGCTCACCACAGGCAACATGAGATGTTGAGAAACACTATGGGCAGCTGAAATAGTCACTAGCTACGTCACCCTCACAAAACATCACCCTCAAGAACAGCAGCTAGGTTCACTGAACACCTGTCATGTGATGGACCCTCTCAAGTTGTAGCCTTATGTGTATCTCCCTATCAATCCTATGCAAACAAGAGCATTCTTCACTATCCTGTTAAGAAAACTGTGTCTACAGAGGGTAAGTAAGCTACCTGGGTTGGATGAGATAGATTAATGCGGTCTTAGCTGCCCCAAAGCCTGTGTCTTTCTATAACTGTAAACACCCCATAGACTGTATAGACACTGCTCTCTAACCATCACCCAGGTTCCTTCAGCGGATGCTGACAATTTACAGGGACTCGCTGGCTCAGTCCAGGGCTGTCCACTTCTTCCTGTGCTCCGTCTGGGGTCCACGGCACAGCCCCCACCCCAGGAGCAATGATCGCGTAATAAAGTCCCAAGACGTTCTCACTTAGGAATGTGAGAGAAAAGAGAACAGGGCCTCTTCATAACCTATTATATCTTCTTTATCTGCTTGGAGGGGCTTCAAAAAATACCAAGACATGGAGGGGAAAAATCACATCAAAAAAGGAAATGGATGAATGTATGGGCATCCTTAGTGAATCTTCTCATGAGACCATCCCGATGGCTCACTCAAAGGTCCACAAAGGCAGTTCTAAAGGATATTCCATCTCCTAGAATAAAAAAAAAAAAATGGAAGCCTACCCATGGACCTAGGATAAATGACATATATTTTGTTGATATTTTAGTAACAACACAGACTCAAATTGTTACTTCATGAAGAACAAAGGTTTGGGTGGGCAGCTAAATCTGTCTTCAACTGGTAACAATGGTAAAATATGATCAAATTCTTCTTTAATAAATGCAGTTTGATAGGTGATGTCACGGAAAAGATGGGATTGCTGGTTGTGAGGGAGAATTGCAGAATCAGATCCTTACTTGGGAATTTAGGAAATAATTCGCCTTGGGTGTATTTCTTCTCTTCTGAGAAGCTTTCTCCAAACATCCAAGTTGGGATAAGGACCCTTCCTTGGTGTTTGTACAATACTCACATTCTTCTTTACCATGTTTATTGAAATTATTAGCTTATATGTCACCCCTGTGCAGACTGGAATAAATTTCTTGGACAATATCTCTATATCTTTAGCACTCAACAGTGCGTAAAGCATGACAGGCGTCAGGTGCGGGTAGCGGGGTGTTGAGCTGAACTGGGCTGGAGTAAAGATATCAGTCAAACATCTTTATGCAGATTTCTCCAGAAATCTTCCTTTAAAGGATTTTGGAGACAAAAAGCTACAGGAAATCCCCACCATCTCTGCCCCTCCTGAGTCCTGATCCTGGCACTTCCTGGAAACAGGAGTGGGTTTCCAACCTCTTTGTTACTTGCTTCCACTCAACCCAAGATGGGTCTCTCTCCTCCAGCCAGTCTCATGGCCTGTGTCCTACTGTTCTCTTTCTTTCCAAAAATATGCGGCCCCTGCCATCTCCTGCAGGCTAAGCAAACAATCCAGAGGAGAAAGGAAACCTTGGCTGGAAATGCCACTTTCTTACTCATTGCCAACTCAACTCTAGACAGTTTTTAATCCAGTGTAACAACCACCCAATCAGCTGCATTCCCTTCTTTTGGGACCTACATTTTGTCCTTATAGATCCTCATAGACATGGACACCTTCACCCCTGTCCTCCTGTTGAGAATTCTATCTTACTTCTAAGTAGGGTTTAGAATTCCACCCATAACATTGTCAGAAAGAGGTATGATCAACCATTAAAACCAAAGTAATCACAAATTCTCTGGAATACTAAAATTCACTCCCATCCAAAGTAGTCACAAACACACAGTTTGACCATTTGGAAACTCTTGTGTCTCTCCCTGATGAACACGGCATTAATTTGTTACTCATGGTTATTCCCAGGAAAGAGCATGTTTGTTATAAGTTACCAAATTTCAGTTTTACAGCAGGTGTGTAAATCTGAGATTTTCATAAATTGTTCATGTGAGGCTATAATTTTACTTTATTATTTTTTCCTGTTCGATACAGTTGTAAGATATCGACAGTATGTACACGGAAAAGCAATTGTTACCGAGATAACAGTTAATGATTTTCAGCAAATTTTTGTGTTATGAAGGCACAATTTTGCATTTACAGCTTATGAATCTTGCTTTAGCAATTACATGAGTTCATAGGATAATTTGGACTTTTTTTCCTTTTGTAACTCATTATATGAACTTGGGAATAACGAATCTTTATTTCTGTATTTCTGGATCTATAAAATGGGCTCAATAATACAGGGCTTGGCTTGGTGCCCGTAGTTCAGTGGTTACTGTGTCAGCCACATGCACTGACGATGGTGGGTTTGAACCCAACCTGGGCCAGCTAAAAAGCAATGACAACTACAACAAAAAAATAGCTGGGTGTCATAGTGGCCGCCTGCAGTCCCAGCTACTTGGGAGGCTGAGGCAAGAGAATCACTTAAGCCCAAGAGTTGGAGGTTGCTGTGAGCGGAGAGGCCATAGCACTCTATTGAGGGTGACAAAGTGAGACTTTAGCTCAAAGATAATAATACAGGGTTTGAAATAAAGATTATTTTCTCCACAATCCTTTGTATGGCATGGTCCTATACTACAAGGGCTAAGACATGCAGAAACATTGGGGGGGGGACAGCTAGGGAGAATTTACAGATTTATAGCCAATTAATCCTTGAAAAAAATATACTGTTGTTTTGTCCATTAAGAAGCCCAGAGTTGACCCAACTCTAACAACTGCCTGAGAAACTCAAAGGACGTTATGTTATCTTATTATCATCTTTTCCTTTATCTCCCTTTCCTAACCATCTTCGCTCGTCTCGTTTTTGGACAGCCTCAACTTTGTTTTCTAATACTTAATTTTGAGACACTTCAAACATTCTAGCTTGGAATAGGTGAGATAGAAATAAATAACGAAAAAAAAAAAACCAGTGTTTCCCTTTGTCATCAGTATAACAAGGAGGAAATCTGGGTTAATTCAGATTTTCTAAAAGAGTCACAAGCAGAAGAGCTCTAAAAATCCATTTAACTCCTTTTGCATGGTCTTAAATGCAGCATGCTTTGCTTCTTGCAGACCAGGAAGCCAGTCACTGGTTAGGGAAACCTCATGCCAGAATAAGGGCAGGACTTCTCAGCTACAGCACCCCTGACCTTGAGCCTGGCAAGCCCAGTGTGGGGGTCTGCCCTGGGCATGGAAGGTGTTAACAGCATGGCTACACCTTCCCCAGTAGTCCCATCACGTCTCCATTCCTGCCGTGACAATCAACAGTGTCTCCAGACCAGCGGTTCTCAACCTGTGGGTCGTGACCCATAGGAACTGCCTTAAAAGGCCACACATTAGGAAGGTTGAGAACCCCTGCTCTAGACCTTATAAATGTCCCCTGGTCTAGGGCCACCAGCTTAGACGTACCCCTCTCCTCTGACTCCAGGGGTATAAGAATATTCTTGCAGGCTCCCTAACAGAAGGACAGAGGGACCAGCTTCTGGGGAAGGCCCCCAATCAGTACCATCTTGTCTTTACCTGAGCACTTGCCACCATTCCCTGATCCTCACGTGGCAGTACCAACGCCCACCCACAGAAGGAGGAAACCAGCAATGGGAATCAAACCACCTGCATTTTCCCCACAGAGGAGAAAGGCAGGCAAACGCCACTTTGGAAAAACCCAACTAATATCTGCATCCCAGTGTCATTAACTCTTACATGATTGCTTTCCACTCCACACCTGATTTTCTCTTCTTAGGCAAAGGGTCATAAACCTTGAAGAGCCAGAAGCCTTTGGCGGGAGAATCATGAGCAAGCACCCCAGTGATTTTTATGTATGAAAAACCTCACATCCCTCCGTGGAGGAATTCAAGGGGCAAATGTGGTCCAACCTCCTTAATAACCAGATGTTTGCAATCATCAGAAATACATCTTTGGCTGTAACCATTTCTCTGTTCTCCAGCACTCAGTCTCAGAGAGCATTTACATAACAACATGTGGCATGTAGAATGCTTAAAGGCACCGACCATGACAGGACAAATTACACTCATTTTCAATACTCTTTGCAAGGTGCTCCACTGCAGGCGCGCCGGGCTGCATGCTGGGGTGGTTCCGGGGTAGGGGGCAGTCAAGACCATCATGCGCTCGCAAACAGCTCCGTGCCTCTGGGGAGGGAGGGCTGGTGCAGGGAGGCCCGCCCGGGAGGCTGCCCACTTACCCGCCGTAGGCCGGGATCGGGGGCGGGGGCGCCGCAGCCCGGAAGGTGTTGTACACGGTGCGGCCGCGGCCTCGCAGGTGGGCCCCTCGGTAGGCGGCTGCTGCGGTGGCGGCTGGATACGGGAAGCCGGGCACTGCGGAAGAGAGGAGAGTGCAAAGGCCATCAGATGCATACCCCGCCTCGGAGGAGGAAACAGGGCCAAGCAGGGACCCCCCCCCCTCGTTCTCGAAGTCAGGAGGCAAACAGCGGACAGAGGCCAAGGCTGGACTCCACAGAGGACGGGCTGGCTGAGATAGTGTTGTCTCTGCCCGGGAGAATATGGCAAATGACAAAACATTTACAAAGAATTCTCACTAACAGGAGAAACGATCACTGCAAAAACTTAAATTTTAAAAACAGGTACTCTGTAAGATGTGTGCGCCATGCCCTCTCCACCACTATAGACACATGTGTATGACGTGTGTATACAGAGGGTGCCACACATGGATCCACATTTTAAGAGAGGAAGAAAAACTATGAAAATTGCAATGATATACACTGGTACAGTTTGTTACTTTGTATGTTGTATTTTGTATCTCTTGTCAAGTGCAACTTGAAGATTACAATTGTAATACAGTTTTTTCCTTTCTGAAAATGTGTATACTTTTCTTGGTACCGTCTGTATATCAGTGTACTATATACATATGTATATGTGCATGTGTGTGCTTATGCAAATATTTATATTATGCACACATGTACATATTTGGTTATAAATATTTGGTTATAAATACACACATGTATTTCCACATGCTAGTAGTTATCTCTTGGGCCAAACTGCATGAGTGGTAATTTTTTATTCATAGTTTTTCTCCATCCCCTTTTTATTTACTTTCCATATCTCCCTTTATGCACATATATTGTTCATTACAACTTTTTTTTTTTTTGAGACGGAGCCTCAAGCTATCCCCCTGGGTAGAGTGCCATGGCATCACAGCTCACAGCAACCTCCAACTCCTGGGCTCAAGTGTGTCTCCTGCCTCCGCCTCCCAAGTAGCTGGGACCACAGGCGCCCGCCACAATGCCCAGCCATTTTTTGGTTGCAGCCATTGTTGTTTTGGCGGGCCCGGGCTGGGGATTCTAACCCGCCACCCTAGGTGTACGTGGCTGGC